>NJDC01000360.1:1336311-1365270 GCA_002245475.1 Calephelis virginiensis
ATCATCTTAATGTGACATTATGTGACAAGGGGCAGGGAGGATCGAAAGCCTTGTGACGTCACATTTTAAAATAATAGAACACGAAATTTATATGTGAACAAAAAACTTTAAACAGATAAATCTTAATCTATATTTATTAACAATTTCGCACTCTCGCTATAAGATTATCGCTTCCGTAACAAAATTTGATTCCTAGAACCATGTTGTGATGCAAGTGAGTCACTAAAATTTACGAGCTTTAAATAGTAATTGTTTAAATCAGCCCTATCCGACTTGATACATGCCTAAGTTTTGAAAAATGTGTGATGTCACATTAGGGGGGACGGGGTTCTAAAAATGTGACAACCTGTGACAAGGAGGGGGGAGGGGTCGAAAAGTTCTAAAATTCGCGTGACGTAATTTATGGATGGCCCCTTATTACGCTAGATTGTGATTGATATTTTCAGTGGCAAAGGTATGCAGTCTTATCTTATCCAAATATTCTTTTCTAGGAACGTAAAATAAAATATCGATAATTGTAATTGTACATCACTATAAAATTGAACACTAAATATGGCTTTCTTGGCAAGCACGAGAACTGTCATGACGTCACTTTAAATAGACGCCAAAATGAGCATTGACAAAAATGTCGCTATCTCTTTCGGCGTACATAATATATTTGTTCCAAAGAGACAAAGATATGTTGTTAAGTTATATGTAGATTCCAACGATATTTATACAACTAAATTTGCTATAGAACATTGTTGCACTGCTTTACATATTCCTATTTCTATAGTTTTAACAGATGACCCCCATACAGTTTAATAGAATTTGCGAGTACAAAATATACAGTTATGAGTGTTTTAAAATCGACACATCCTTTAAGCTTACTGAGGACAAAGATTACCTCACTTCCTTTAAATAACAAGAAAGAGAATTTAATAACACTGAAGATGTGGCAGCTTAGCCTGAAGGTTTTAGTCGGTTCCAGAAAGGGACAAATTGGGTAATTAAAAAAAAACAACGAGTTTTGACGCCATTGTGAATGAATATAGTCGTAAATTTTTCACAATTATTGAATTTGGTGTAAATTGTTAGTAAAACTAGTTAATTTAGGTGGGAATTTGTTTAATTTTGTTCACTGAAAGTGCACACATGAAATAATGATGAGGAAATTAGTGTATCGTGAATATCCTCGCTGCCGCCATATCTCCCAAAGTGAGCTTGTGTAAAGTGACCACCGCTTTACTCAAGACCCTGACGTGACTTTGTAAATAGTGACTAACGACTGTATAAGAATTAATTAATATGGAAGACGTAGCAGCATGTCCTAAACGTCTTAGCCGGCCCCAGAAAGGGGCAAACTAACCCAAAAAAAAACAACATCAAGAAGCAACTTTGACTCCTATTTCTATGACTTTGACAGTTTCTTCATTTTGATAATTGATTTGACGATTGACAAATGACAGTGACTATAGCAGGCTTTCGTTTCTCGTATAGACGTATTTTCGCACTTAACACATACAAAATGTTTACGTGTGGGTGTGCTGATATAGGCTGCACTACCAAAAAATGATATACATACAAGTGTTATTAAAATATTGCTATTTATAATATATACGTGATTTCGCCGCATCATTCCAATTTAAAGATTACGGTGTTTTTACTGGTCTCAAGTGTTTATATTTTTAAAAAAGGACATTCGACGTATTAAAGTTACGTTTGGAAACTTTTTAGGTTAACTTGCTAGTGATTTTAAAAAATGGTGAATTTTGTTTAAAATGTCCGTAAACGTTTATAAAAAAATGCCAAATGAAGACATGAATGTGATTTATAACAGTTTTCTTAACCTATTCTTACTGTTTTCTTGCATTTGCATCAAAAACAACTATTGATGAAATGTAAAAAATTTAGAATTAAAATGATAAAAAAACAATTTCCGTTTTGCTTATTATTTTCTATGCATGATATAATTGCCTTATTTGATATGAAATTGAGTTGCCCCTAAAATTTCTAATTATTGTAATGTTATTGTACCCTTTGCGTTTATAAGTGTTTTTTGTAAGTTGAATAAACGATTGTGTGTTTTTTTTAATTTTAGTGGCAATTCGTTTTTTTTTATCAACAAATTAAAAAGTAATTAAATATTAAATATAAAAAAACCCCGTTCCTAGTAGTTTTTGCTTGATATACCTACGGGGCGCCACTGTCTCGTAGCTGTGTAAGGCTATGGTTGCATTTATTGTATATGTAGATACAATCTTCTCTGTGAGTAATATTTTCTGTGGACTATAGCAAATGCAACGTTGCCATCTTAGTAATTTTTTTACTAGATTTAGTGAATGTCCATATTCGCAAATTTTCTTTGATTTTCGGAATCGTCAACGTGTAATTATTTATTTAATATGAATACCAACTACCATTGTTTAACAAATATACTTAAATGTTTATAAGAAAAAATAAGAAATTAATATGTGTTTTTAAATATTTGTTAAATATAAGTTAAGTTGTTATATAAGTTAACCATTTAAATAAAGTTAAACAATTAAGTATATTTTTTATGTGTTAAATAAAATTAGAACCTTAGTTTGGATTATGTCTGATTGTGGCTAAGTAAACTGCCATAGTAAACTGCTAAGTAAAAGCCATATCGTCGAGAAAGCTTGCACTACTGTTAGCCATAAGATCGTTTCAAACTGGTGGTAGCTTTTAGAATTATATAGACGCGTCACAAATACCCAATGTATGGCTTGCATGAAATAAACGATTTTTAATTCAATTCAATCCATTAGTGTACTGCAACTATACTACAGTACTAGGGCGAAAATATGGTAACAACTGTAGATGACGCAACGACAAAGTCTCCTATGTGCGATCCCTCTAAGTTATGCTTTACGCAATTCCAAATTGAAATTATAAAGAAATACTGTTCATATTTGAAAGTTTTATTTTTGTACTTAGTGTATTCTTTTTGTTTAGTATATTGTATTCACAATAGCCTTAATTAGTATCTAGTGCGTTGTTTGTAATTATTTTGGATTTCTAGTATTTTTTGTTTAAATCTGGTGAGTTTTGTGTTCAAATCTAGTGAAAAAAAATTGCAAGATGGCACCACTGAGAATGACATGAAAATTGAAAATTCGCTGCAATTCGCTGATTCGCTTTTGCTGACTGCTAAATGTTATTGATTTTTTGAAAAAAATATCTCAATTCTTTTCTGCTTCTGCTTTTGCGGTAAAATTTCGGCCTACCATATTTTAAGCACTTCACTAACGCAAACACAATGTCAGCTAAATTGCAAGAGGCTCAGGAACATTGTAAAGCTGCTGAAAAATAGTGAGTGTTTATTTTTACTACTTCGATAGATAATTGCGAAAAAAATACAAAGTTATATGCGATGGCTGTTATACGCTTTCACTGCGATTTACGTATGTGTACCTGGAAACTTTCGAGCGGTCGAAATCAGCAGTAGCCTATCTCTGAAGTTGACCCAACAAAACATATGCAATTTTTTAAGAAAATCTGCTACGTGGTTTTGAAGATTTGGACCCCTAAACGAATAAACATTATATTTTCATCATGTTTTCTTTTATTTTATCATATACTGCGATTTTGCATTAAGCTACGCTAATACTTAACAAATTTTAATTGTAAACAAAATCTTTTGCTATATTGATTTTTTACCTAACTGCAAGCTTTGTGTATTTTGCATGTTTCTTCAAATTTCACTGTGAAAGTATGCAAGAATTAATAACATCACATTTCCTAATCTATTTCTTTGGTTCAAAATGATCCAGGTAATGTTGGATTTATCTTGAGACAGTTTGCTAAAATGTTTATCACATGAAAGAGCTATAATTGCCCTTCTCATTTGATAACCATATTGCAAATAAGAATTCTATAAAGTCATATAATTATTATGTTAGTAATATTTTATGCAGTTGTAGTTGTGTTTTATTTCTGTTTCTTCTTTGTTTTTGAAGTACTGACAATCACCATCTAATTTTAGGGATAAGTTGTGTACTTACATTAAATATGATTCAAACACTAAAGTTTGTTAGTATTTCAATTTTATTTTACGATATACCTATTCAATTTGAAAATAGTGATTTTATAGACATAGGTATCTAACAATACCAATATTTCTATGCAAGTATGTGATGTAGCTATGGTTTTCTTGGCATTTATTTTATATTGTAGTGAAAAACCTTTAGTTTTGAAAACCAATTGGAAATTAAATTACGAAGGTGCACTTAAGATGGTCTAAGATCAGAACCTAAGTCGGCTTTCACTGAAGAAACATATTTGATAATAAATTGAGCATATTGAAAAGTATATTAAAATGGTTGGCCTAAAAAACTTAACCAATATGGATTTGCTATTTATATATTTAAAAAATATTGAAATTAAAACAATTCAAAGTTCTTTTATAGTAATAATTGACTATTAGAAACCTAATCGAGTTTTATATGCACTCATTTGAAATTTAACATATATAGGTAGGTACATCTATTTGCAAAATTATTAAATTTCATTATTAATATTGGTAATAGCTTTGCCACATTTTACATTGTCGGACTTCAAGTCTTTGGCTTGAAGTGTGCCTTGGTCACACTGTTCTGCCTACTCCTTCTTTTTTAACCTTGATTTAAGAGCAGTGTTATAAGTTTGATGTGTCTGTCTGTGTATGTGTTTGCCTAGATTTATAACTTTTTAATAGATGGACCACTTTCTATGCAAATGTTTTTATTTAAAAGCTAATATGATCAAGATGGTTCTCAGCTATAATACACATAGGTTTTGTTGGGTTGAAAAAACATTAGTTTTATGTAATTGTATGTTTCCTTTTTGCAAAAGTAATGTCATAATATATAATATATGATATAGTATAATATAGAAATTAATTGTAGAATATGTTGGTAAGCTCATAACTTCAGAACAACTGGACCGATTTGGCTATTTTTTTATTATAGTGTTAGATATTGTTTGGAGAAGGTTCTTATTAAGAGAAAACTCTGGAAAATTTCAGGGTGTGGAAAAAACATTTTTTTTACATGCAAAATGAGCGGGTGGAATGAAGTTCGCCGGGTCAGCTAATATGTTAATAAAATATCATATCAACTTGATATAACTAAATAATGTGCATCAAAATTAGTATCACTATTATAGAAACATGCATTATTGCAAATTATTTACTTAATATATCATATGTGATTGCATATATGCAAATTGCGAATTTGATCATTGTGATAAAATGTAACAAATTTTTTAATAGAGTGGTAAACTTGCTAATATAATTTGTAGTATCTATTAAAGATTATTTTATTTCCTGAATTAATAAAATAAAAAGTAGAACAGTATAGAAATTACATGTAGTAATTTGTATACTGTACTACTTTACTTGTATGTATTACGTATTACTCTACTATTACAGAAATCATTTATTTTACCTACAACAATGGGCGAAATATTTTTATCACACATATAGTAATTATCCTAATATATATACATAGCATTATGAATTCGAAAGTCTGTCTGTTATGCTTACGTGGCTAATCTGCTGGATTGATTTCAATGAAGTTTGATACATGTTTACTTAAAGACCAAAGTTCAAAAACAAAACTACTCCTATTTCTAAAATATATCCTGCAAAGGGTTACACTGGGTCAGAGTTTCCATAAAAATCATATTTGTAGTTAACCAAAAGCTACTGATTCAAGTTTTTCAAATGGTTGTATTTTTTTTGGTTGAGGTAAAGCTAAAGGCATCTTTTGGCAGTTTTAAACTTCGTTATCGAAGATTATTGAATTAATCATTTTGCTTAACATATTTTATATGTGGATATTATAATGGAAGTTATTCTGGCATTATCTGAACATGAAATATATAATTATAGTTGCACTTTGTTCGTTGATAATTAAATCCTGTTTTCTTTTTTCTATAGTGTAAAGACATCATTTCTGAAGTGGAAACCGGACTTTGATTCAGCAGCTGATGAGTATAATCAGGCAGGTAAGTGATATTAATCTCACTAATTAATTTTTACTAAGCTTTTTTTTTCACTACAATCAATTTGCTAAAAGAGAAAGAGAGAGAGAGAGAGAGATTAAAATGTAAAATGTTGATAAGCATGATAATAATCTAGTTCGCTTTACATTGAAATTAATCCCTTAAAATGGTACCTTATTTATTACCAACAGGTATGGTTTTATTGGTAATCTAATTTTTGTTTCAATTTTTTATTTTTTATGTCTTTGTAAAAGGTTTCATTCATCATACTCTTAAGAAGCCTTTTTAAGTTATCGATTTTAAAGCAATTTTCTGCTTCTTTTAGCTCAGTGCTATCGTATCGCTCGTGATGTAAAAAACTCGAGGGACTGCTACATGAAAGCATCCGAGTTCTACAAGAAGAATCATTCATTTTTCCATGCTGCAAAAGCCATTGAGAATGCAATTATTGTCAGTAAAGAAATGGCTTCAGCTCAAGAGGTTTGTCTAATATACCAATTATATTATTTGGCAAATGTGAACATATTTGTACTATATTATTAACTTAGAGAAAAGCACAAGCTACCTTAAATAATAGTAATAATAATCTTACATCACACTAAATTATAACAGAACAACAAAGAAATTAAAGAACTCTTAACTGTAATTACTAAACAACTTCCTCGAGGAATCATCTTAAAAATTCTATGTAAAGCTGTGGGAAAAAGCTAGTGTTAAATATTCATTAAATAATGGCAAAATTCAAGTTGAATATTACAAGACATACGTGTAATTGTTGCTTGCAGTTTTGTCTTTCTGGTTTACAATGTATAGAATATAGCAGTTAACCAAACCTACATCGACATACACCAAGCTGATAATATAATTAACCATTCTAAATTTAGTATATTAGAAATTATATTCAAAATGTGTTGCCCAAAAAATTCTTGACAGAATATTCTTAAATAAAATTTCATTAAATGTATAAATATCATAATTTTAATATGTGACACCTCTTTATGAAAATTGCACGGATGGAGGAGTATGAAATTTGCCACACTTATAGTTTATGTGTAGGAGAAGTGTAGAACGCTCATATTTTAATATCAACGTTTATAAAGTACATTTAACAAAAAATAAAACATTACACATACTGCCATATATTTGACATACATACAAACAAATATATTGATGATAACAATAAAAGATCACAGATGGCACTTAGACTATATTCGAAAAGTTTGGAAACAAAGTAGTTGGTCTTGATAAATGAAGATGGCGTTCTTATTAAATTCGAATTTCGACGAATGGGTGACCACTAGTTAAGATAAGGAAATAATTAATTTTTAATATATTTTCTTACACACTAAATTTATTAATAAATATGTTTCATCTATTATCAACTTGGTGAAGGTTGACTTAGGTGCGGATCTGAGACCAATAAAGGGATATATGCTAGGATAAAGTATAGTCTACATATTTATGTCATCATTTATGTGTATAATACATTTTAGTGAGATGTATCTCTCTCGCTTTAAAATTCATAATGTTATTGTGGTATTTCTAGTTGTATTCAATGGGATGTGAGTCTTCCAGTCTGTACCAGCAACATGGTTCAGGCGATTCTGGTGCTAATGTTTTAGATAAAGTGGCTAAAATCATTGAAGAAAAGGCTCCTGAGTTGGCAGTGAAACTTTTTCAGCAAGCGGCTGATGTGTCTTCTGTGAGTATTTAATCAGAATTAGTGTATGACGTTTTAATTTAAGATTTTTTCTGTGTTTTACATTGCAAGTGCATTATATCATCAACTGTCGTTTTTTTAACTGATTTAAAATATGACCCCAAACTTTTGATATTTAGCAACCTTTTCTCAGTTTATAGAGATAGGTTTCACAAATTTAAGATAGCTAAATATTTATGAAAACTAAATTAAATAATTAAAATTACTATCCCTTGTGATCATGTTTTAATTTTGTTGGTTAAAAGCTTTCATTCACAAAAAAAAAGGATTGTTGTTAGCAAAATATGATTTATGTGTTAAGATTTTTCTTATTCAATATTAAGCATGTTATCTGAGGATAAAGATGCTACCAGGTGAATAAATACATCTATTTTTAAACTGTTGATTAGTTATAATTGTAATATTTTAGACTGAAAGTGGGCAGCATCAAGGTTCGGAATACATTAGCAAATCATCCAGAATCCTTGTGAAGCTTGAAAGGTAGGTTTTTTAACATATATCCATTTCATTTATATTATCGTTCGACTCCCGGCTCGGGTTACAAAAAAATAGAAAATGTATTTTTTCAATTTTCTAACTAATAACAATAAAGCTGCCCGAAATTGGATATGCGACCGGTTGGCGATAGGCTAAGCCAAGATAAGCTTGCCACTTATCATATAGTGGGATTTTGTGTTTTCATCTAGTCGTGGGTGCTTTGGTTATGCCTCAGCCTATTCTTGGGGATATCGGCGTTAAGATATATATATTTTTTTCTATATTTTCTTTTAAAGTCTCATGTTGTTTTTTTAATTAAATTTGTTAGCATCACAGATAATGTTAAATGCTCAGGGATATAGGCGTGAAGTACTACAGTATGATTATAATAGTATTTTTGATCCTTAATCTGTCCCGTATATGTCTTGCGCTTTCAAAGAAGAATATAGAAAATTAGAACGCCAAGCTGTTTGCAAGAGGCTAATATTGATTTATTATAAATTTTTATTGTCGGCAGTTGGTGGAATTCCATTTCATACACATTTTTTAAAGTAAACTAAAGAGTTAGTAGTTCCTGATGAAAGAAGACTGAAAGTAAAAATGGTTGGCTTAAGTATAATATTAAGTGTTTTGTAGAAATATACAAGAGTTTATTTTAAAAAATGTGCAAAATTTATTGAATTCAACATGACGGTACATAGGTGGTAAAGATCTAGCAAGAGGTTCAATATTTTATACTCAGATTGGTAATGCAGCAATAACCTGTTTACTTTGTGTGAAAAAAACAGAAAAATTTGTAAAGCACCTGATTTTAAGTTCTTTTTGTTTTTTTATAGACAAGTTAGAAAAAATAGTTTAAAATAATCTTTAATTTTTTATAAAAAAAACATATTAACCTAGATATGATGAAGCCGTGGATAGTCTTCGTCGGGAAATAGGGTTCCATCAAGAAGCTGGCAACATATCGGCGATTGGTCGTCTCACTGTTGCTATAGTACTGGTTCAGTTGGCAAGGGGAGATGCTGTCGCTGCTGAAAAAGCTTATAAGGTAAGTGAAAACACATTGTAAGTTTATAATTTACATATGTGTGCATGATGTGATTAATTTTCGAGTTTGATTGGGATGCTTACTGTGTTTTCAATTCAATTCAAATTCAAAATAGCTTTTATTACGTAGATCCATATACAGATTCTTGTAACGCTTCTATATAATTCTAAAAACTACTACCGGATCGGAACGCGGCCACTCACTGAGAAGATCCGGCGAAAGAAACTCAGCGGGCTTGTCTTTTTTCTTATAAATTCAATTTACAAAAGTTTATTACATTCACAAATAATTTGCAGAGATTGGCATGAGGAGCAATTAATCCCAAGCATTTCTGTCATCTAAATATTCTGAAATCTTATAATAACCCTTACCATACAACTTTATCTTAATACATTTTTTAAATTTATTAAATACTTATAGTTTTCTTTAAAAACTATCAATATTAAATCCTAGATGTTACCCAAGGTTTAGGCGTTAACTAAATTAGTTTTTTTTTATGATATTGGAAAGCAAACAAGTAGACGGATTTCCTGATGGTAAGAAATTCACGCCGCCCAGAGACACCAAAGGTGGTAATGGTGCGTTGCCAACCTGAGGCCGGGATGTTAGGCCTCGAACCAAAGTTAGTTTACCGGCTACCTTACCCTCCAAACTGGAACTGCCTGCAGGAAGGCAGATGGTCTATTCTGCAAAGGAGCCCGAACCAATACAAGAAAAAAAAAACGACGGATGGTGAAAAAGTTGGTATATATACCATAACAGTACTTGATCAGTTTGCGATATTTTAAGTATTTAGCTATAATAGCCTCTATGGTCTAGCTGTCCAACTTGAACCGGGTTCGAATCCCGGGTCGGGCAACAAAAATAAAATTGGGTTTTTCCAATTTTCTAGTAAAAGAAAACGTTGTTTGGGATTTGATATGTGCACGGTTGGCGATAGGCTTGCCACCTATCACATTGTCGTGTGTGCCCTGGTTGTGCATCTGCCTACCTTTTCGGGGATATGGGCGTGAAGATATATTACTTTTACTTTACTAGGTATAACAATGTAGTATTATGTAAAAAAGCATATATATTTTATTTGTTGTATAAAGATATATTACAGTTTGGCAGTGAAAATTGGGACCCTTTGCCCTCGTTGGGGACGGCGGTACAACAAGAAAACTGCAAGCGGGACAATTCCGCTCAAGTCGGGTCGTTTTTAGCTCACTAGCTGTTTTATTACTAGATTTTGATATAAACATTCATCCCTTATTATACTCCTTTGGGGCCATCCATGTATTTTAAACCGGCCAAGTGCGCGTTGGACTCGCTCACGAAGGGTTCCGTGTTATCATCTATCTATTACAAATTACGTTTGTTGTATTGGAGCCCCCCTTTAATATTTACTTTATGGTTATTTAATTATTTATTTTGAAAGGTAATATACAAGTAAATATTCTGTGAAAATTTGAAGCGTGTACCTGTTACTGTTTTTAATATTAAGCAAAAAAATACAAAAAACACGTTTATTCTATATATATATATCCCCCTTATTTTTTTTTTAAATTTTAGTATTTGTTAAAGAGGCAACGGAAATACATAATTAGTGAAATTTTCAGCTTTCTAGCCATCACGGTTTATGAGATACAGCCTGACAGACAGACAGTCGAGGCTTAGTAATAGGGTCCGTTTTTACCCTTTGGGTACGGAACCCAAGGGTAGAGTTTTCCTTTTCGCTAGTCTCGCTAAAACTCGAAAACGGCTGAACCGATTCGACTAATTTTGGTTTGAATTATTTGTTGAAGTCCAGGAAAGGTTTAAAAGATAAGAAAAAGGGAAAACCTGTGAGGAAACTAGGAAAACCAACATTTCAATTTTTCCCATACAAACTGAACTACTGAACTGAAGCATTTACTGTATGTATATATAAACACACACACACACACACACACTCCGAACTGCGACACTTGCGATATTATAGAGGATGTTCAACATTTGCTTATGGAATATGGCAAGCATGAAGGTAGTATATGTTTCAGCAACTCAACTTGAACCGATGGGACATGGGGATAACGCAAAGCATTTCAGCTGGTCCTTTTTCAAGGGCAGTAAAGTGAATAAATAAATATCCGATACTCGATTCTTCGGCCAACAAGTAATGAATTTTTATGGTTCTTTTTTCAAAGGCTAGGACATGATACGAATGTCGTCCCACAGAAATTTGGCAATGATCTGACAAATAGTTTTTTTTAGCTATTTTTAATAATGCATATTTATTGTGTGTCTACTTGATATAATGAAAAGTAGATTTTTGTATTTTTATTGATATTAAAAAATGTTAAAGACAAAAATGCTTAAACTTCTATATAAAATTCTCGTGTCACGGTGTGCTTGATTGAACTCCTACGAAATGGCTTGACAGATTCTCATGATATTTTGTGAGCATATTGAGTAGGTCTGAGAATCGGCCAGCATCTATTTTTCATACCCCTAAGTGATAAGGGTGACTCAGCCTATTTTTTTTTATTAAAATCACATTAAAAATATAGTAGAACTATGTCTGCCGGGTCAGCTAGTATAACTATAAAAATAAGTTTTCTTAAATCAGGAGTGGGGGAATAATTGCGAAGCTCCCGAAATGCAAACCATCGAGCAGCTATTGCAAGCTTATGATGAGGAAGACCCCGATTCAGCCAAGAGAGCCCTGGCATCACCGTTTATACGCAGCATGGATGTGGAATACGCCAGGTTGGCTGGCACCATACCCTTGCCCGAGGGTTTGGAGCCGCTGCAGAAGGCTAGCGTCAGGGAGAACGCAGCACCATCGTACGTTAGTCCCAACGCTACACACGCAGAGGTACATTTAGGAGTATGTATTCATTTTTTTATTTCCTTTGTGTTACAGTAAGTGAGTTATATTGGTTATATTAAATATAAAATTTTTATAATTCATTAGTGCTTTAGTGCATGTGTACAAAGCGATTTTTTCATAAGGCACACGACACTAACTTCATATTTTTTTATTAGATTGTGAACAAGCAAGCGGCGCTCCTGATGGTAAAAGATATGTGTCGTTTATAAACACCATAGATGCTACTGATAATAATAATTATAATAAATATCCCTGGACGAATTATACAAATAGATATAACCCGAAAGTAATCAAATTATATTCTCGCTTTATGGGTGTTAGTCAATGATACTGTTACATAAAATACATATATAGATACTATAATAAATTTTGTAAACACCCTTATTCAGAAATTCAAATGTTCATTAGACAAATGCTTGTCGGAAATCGAACCCGAACCTCACGGTTGGTCGATAGCGTTACGCGTATACGATAACCTTTTTAGGTCCCGCCTTTTTATTTCAAAGTCTAGTTAGCAGCGCACCATTCACACATTTGGTGTCTATTTGAGATATGTATTTCTACCAATAGGTATGTGGTCGGATGTTGGTACGCGGGGAGACCTTGTTTGAAATTCCACGATCAAGTTGCTCGAGTTTTATCCGAAAGTGGAGGCAACCGTCTCCGCAACCGGTGTGTGTACGAAGAGAGAAATCTATGTAGCTCTCTTCTCTCTTTATACAAACACATTGGTTCATACAAAACAGCTAGATGAGACTGCAAGGATCGTGATAATGCTCTCCGTCTGCGCTTAATGCTCTCCGTCATTCCACAAGGACTTGGCGTGAATATATATATGTGTACTACTAGGAAATTTGTCTACTTGTTTATGTTCAAATGCTATAAACAAATTTATAGAAAAAGGAAGTTGTAAAATAAGGTTGGATTTAAGAATTTGACTATTTTATCACCTGTGCAGACTAGTGGTGGTGACGCTGACTACATGATGTTTGAAGTTCGATTCTCGGGTTGGGCAACTCAAAACGTGTTTTTTTACAATTTTCTAATATAAACCACGTTGCCCGAGATTGGGTAGATTGGCAATAGGATTGCTAACTGTCACAGTGTGGGACTAGATTCCTTCGGCTTCTCGGGAACTCCCTGGTTTTACCACTGCCTACTTCTTCGGGGATGCAGGCGTAAAGATATCACATAGATGCCACATTGACATTACTAAGTAGGTAAATGGTATCTGTAGTGGATATAAAATCTATCACTCACACACATAGATATATAATTGCTGTACTACGCGTTATATGTTGAATAGCTTAGACCGCTAGGAAAATCTATTTGTCTTTTTTACTGGTGGCTGAGTGCTTTGAACAACTTGCCCGGCACTGTTTTACCTATTTCTGCAGCCATAATGAAAGTGTTCTATTACGGCCCGGAAGGTAGGATAGACTTGCCTATTAGGCCTAACGTGTCGGTCACAGGACAGCAACTCACCTATAACATCTTTGGTGTCTATAGGCCACGGTTGTCTTTTACAAACAGGAGAGCCGTGTGCTTGTTCGTTGTGGTGTGACGTTAAAAATGTGACTAAACAGGTTTAGTATTCTTAAATTCCTTATTTTTAGAACATCACAGCCAAAATAAAATTCCGTAAATTTGTAATAATTTATTTTTTCCAGTTACCACTCATCTTAGATTAAAATAACATTGTAAATAGATTTAACTATTTTATTTTTGTAGTGTTCATGCTTGTAGCATTTTTCGTATATTTTTCGAGTTTTAACTCTTTAGAATAGTTATAAACATGGTTTAACTAATATGATTTTAAACTTAAATTATCGCGTATTAACATATTTTTATGCAGTTAGGTCGAAATATCGCTAAATAAAATAAAAATAAATCGGAAGTATCCCATTTGGCGATATCTCGGTCTAATTAAACGTCGTGACCACGGTCTACGAAACTAGGCCGAAATATCGACAAATAAAATAAAAATAAATCTTGTGTGTCCCGTAAAAATAATTAAAAATGTTGTTGGTTTCAATTGTTAAAAAGCAATTCCTTTTGCGGTAAAGGCAGAAAAATATCTAACGTGCTACGATTTGACAGAGAGTACTATGCAGCAATCCGTCGGGAGTGGAACCACTGCCTTACCTATGCTTGCTCGATAGTGTCAGTGTTCGCAATTGTCGCGTCCTTGAAAGTTGAGGGTAAAGTAGCTGGTAGAATTTCAAACTTGACGTAATCTCTTGACCTTAAGGTAGCGACACACCTTAACCATCTTTAATCGATTATAGGCGACGGCTGTCTCTTACTCTCAGCAGAGCCTTGTGCTACTTTGTTTATAAATAATATTGCAAGCCGAAGTATTTGTTACATTGTGTCAGGTCTTTTCTTGTTACAATGTAGGGCATATTTCAATGTATTCTAAAAGAAACCAAAACGCTCGGGAAACCAATGTATGTGTAACATTCGGTATCTTATATGTATAGTTTATGGAATCGTAAAGATTCTTTGTGTGGAGATTTAAATTGAATTCATTAATTTTGCTTATAAAAGAGTTTACATATTTAAGGTATTACCATAATTAAAATTTTCCTCCTATTACACCATTCACCGATATGCACAATCTAACTGATAAATTAGTTAATTTTATCTTTTAAATTTGATTATCATTCACCATGTCAACTTGTTGATGTTTAATTTAAAAAAAAATACTATAAGTTGTAAACGTCAATACATGCAATGTAAATAAACACCACGAAAACGTCAACGTATACAATGTAAATAAACAGCACGAAAACGTCAACATATACAATGTAAATAAACAGCACGAAAACGTCAACATATACAATGTAAATAAACAGCACAAAAACGTCAACATATACAATGTAAATAAACAGCACGAAAACGTCAACATATACAATGTAAATAAACAGCACGAAAACGTCAATATATACAACGTAAATAAACAGCACGAAAACGTCAACATATACAATGTAAATAAACAGCACGAAAACGTCAACATATACAATGTAAATAAATAGCACAAAAACGTCATTATATACAATGAAAATAAACAGCACGAAATAAAGTAAATTAATATTCAAATGTCAAAAAAAATCAAATTAACAAAATTAATCCAAATAATACATTATATTTAGATTTAGATGTGATATGTATCTAAAATAACATTTTTTTCATTACAGTCGCAAGATGGATCTTATTACAATCCTGGTGATTATCATCCCGTCCAATTCCACAAAGCGGGTAACGCAGACGACGAAGACGAATTATGTTAAATGTTGCCATTATATTCACGTGGCTAGTTGAAAGTGGCACATTGCCAGATGTTTACAGATACCTAAATAGTTTCGAAATCTATAGCTTATGCCTGAGATAGAAATATATTTTTTGCATGTTGCATTATACAGTCCATCTTAATATATCAAGAGGCTCCGAAACTATGTTGTTTTAGGAACAGTGAGTATTGCCCGCGCTAAAAAATATTTGTTTTTGACGATTGTATGTTTAATAATCCGAGCACAGCATTATCAAATTGTTTTGAAAATCTTAATATGCTTCGTCATACTTTAAAAGTATTTTATTGTATTTTTTGGGTAAAGCTTGATTTTAGAAGGTCTTATAATCTTTAAGTTGTCTCAAAAAAAGCTTCTATTTGACTATTTATTGCTCCTGTCTTCGCCCAAAATTATCCTGGGGAATCTTCGCGATCGATGTAAAAGATAAATTTTATTCTTACCTTGCTGACTCGCAGAAAGGGAAAGTAAAAAGTTTGTAGAGAGAGAAGAGAATATCAAGAGGAAGTGAAGCTCCTACGTTCCTAGTTTATTTTCCATGATTCGGCTGTGGCCCTGTTCAGATTGAGAGGTCGGTGGGGTTGTGTTGTAGTGAAAGCTTCTGTGCCAAATTTAGTTGAGATCAGGGTTTGTCAATTTGACATTTAATAAGTTGCTAAAAGTTACGCATAAAGTGTAAGATCAGAATAGTAAATACAAATACCGATTTTGATGGATCTTTTTTAGAAAGATAGATCATGACTCCGAGGTGGCCCAATGTAAATTTTACCACGATATGGCTGTTGGTTTTTGTGTTATACTTAATACTAGACTGAGGTACGCTGATATTATGTATAGTCTGCCTTACAGTGATATAAAAAATACAATGTCAACTTAAGCTGGAGTAATTTGGTATATCTATATATTAATACGTGATGCCAAAACTTTAGACTCCTCTTTACGAAAATTGCGCGGACTCAGGAGCATAAAATTTGGCACTTATGCGTAGGAGAAGTGCAAAACGCTAATATTTTTAAATAATAATGCTTATAAAGTACATTAAATCAATAAATAATACATTACCCACACTATCATGCATTTGACGCACACAAATATATGATTAATGAATGAATGAAACAAAGTAGTTGGTCTTAAGAAATTAAGATGGCGTCCTTATCAACAAGATATTAAAATTTGGATATTAAAATGATCGGATTTCGACCAATGGGCGACCACTAGTGTTTATTAATAGGCTGGTTAAAGTTACTGGATAAATTATGTAATTAACTATCACAACCAAATATACAAAGAAGGAGGAGCACATCGATCTCTAGTTTTTAGAAATTCTTACACTAAGTTTACAAGACAGGGCTTTTTTGAGACACCCTCTTTTTAGCTATTATTTGTCTCTAAGAACTACATATTTCTGGGGCCTTTTTAGTTTTTTATAAATTTGATTGTACTGTTATCGTGGTAGTTATGACGTCTAAAGTTTTAAACTGTTAAGAATATTACTAAGTTCTAAGTGATGTTTGTGGTGATAAGTTTACAACGTGTTGTCAGTCATTTCTCTGTGATTTTATATATGTATATGTTGCAGACTTGATAGTAAGGCTGGATTCATAGTTATCGAGGACCTTCATACACAGCCGAGTCTTTATCCTGTGTTATAGATTCATTTGTCAAAATCAACAGCGCTTTTAGGTCTGAAATTTAGTTATCCTAATTACCAGTAGAGGCGCTGTTCAAAGTTTTCACACAAATAATTTACGGAAGGAAATATAATAACGCTGTAAACTCGTGTTAAGGGCTCTGAGTCTATACCATGAGTTGTTATACGTTGGGTAATTTACTTATCGAAATCGACAGCGTTTAGATTCTGAGCCGTTATCATGACCTAGGCGCTAAATTAGCTAGTGTTTGGGTAAATTATTTGCATGAAAACTATGGACTGTGTGGAGCTTGTCGCCTTTACTGGCAACTGAGAAAACTGTATGGCGTGGCGCTATAAATTGTGGTAAAGTATTACCGATCGCAATTAATAGTAACTTACAGTAGTCGCTCTGGAATTAAGTTCATAAAATCACCAGTAGAGGCTCTGTTTTAGTTTTTATATATATATACTTAATTTCACGGAAACGCTGGCGAATTTTAAAGTCGGCGTCGTAAACTCATGGTAAGGGCTTTGAATGCAATCCGTGTTTTTTGAAACGTTCTAGCGGCTTTTTTCCGCGTCCAGTATAACTATGAAAGCAGGCTAAAATAAGCATTAAAATGAAACTAGTTTTTGAATAACTTTAAACGGAACAGTATATGAACTTTAATTCCATATTAGATGCGACGATACTAAAATATGACGTCACACTTGTGTTAAGTTTGACATTTAAAAAGACATTCCCATTAATACCTATTTTCAGTTTTATTATTATTAATTAAACATTAACATTAATATTTATAAGTTTTGACATAATTTTAATATTTTTCATTATTTTAACAATTTTGGTGTGTCTACTTGCTTATAATTTATATGTAGAAAAATCGTGTAAAATGTAAGCATAAATTTAAAAATTTCAAAATTTAAATGTTACTAGATACTTTCTATTTACAAATGCAAGGAATTGGGTAGAATAAAAATGGGGCAAAAATTTAAAAAAAAACTTAATAGTTTAAGTGATGTTTTTTATCTTAGGTTATTAAACTAATGTGCATTTTTAGTTATAGATACTTATTGTTATATATTACGTGTAAATTGGTACTTTTGTATTTTTATTATATTTAGTTAAAGTATATAGTTGTTTCTCGCGGGTTCGCCTGCGTTTTAAACGTATTTTGTTTGTCCACGACGATACTGACCAGATTGACGAATAATCTTTAGGATTATGTCAGGTCTTTTGGTATAAAGCGCGCATATTTTACTTTTCTATCGGTACGTGTTATATTATTAAGGATAGGAAAAGACAGACGGAAGAAACTAGTGTTGTCAAATTAATGGGTATGTGGAAATTCTACAGTATTTTGCAGAAATGACCTTGAAAACCTTGCGAATGCTAACTAATTTGACACTACTAAAAACGTAATGCCCCGTTTGTTATTATATAATTAAATACAAAAAGTGAGAATGTAGCAATAATAAAAAATAAATTTAGATGTCACGCAAAAAAGGCAATACTATGAAGTTTTAAATATAACCAGTTGATCAAATAAGTACTTATTCTGTACTCTTTAAACTTTATAAATTAAGTGGCAATTTTAAATTTTTATTTTTTGCTTCTACAAAGCTAACATACACCTTTAAAAACTTTTCTGGAAAAATAACCTAAAAAGTATTTATATTCGCTTGTATCGCACATAACTTAATTTTTATGTTTGACAGTTTCCCAATTTTCATTTTACAAATTATATGTTCGTTTAATGTTTTTTTATGAAAAAGCATTTTCTAACTCCTGAATGCCACCTTTAACTGTCACTATATGACGCTAAGTGAGACTTAGTTTTAAGTATATGTTTGTATTAAGTGGATTAGATTATTCGCACTATTCTCGCTGCATTATGTAATCTTAGCGTAATGATATATTATTCGTTAATGGCTAAATAATAGTATTTGGTCAATTCGATGTGAAATCAAACAAATGCTTTAAATAAATTATCGATTATTATTAATTCGTTTTGATCATTTTTATCCCTTGTTTGGTTTAGCGGTCTGGCTTCGGACTCGACTGTTTTGATCCCCGGGTCGGGGAACAAAAATTAGGAAATGTTTCATTTTTCTAACAAAAACAACGTTGCCCGGAATTGGATATGTGCCCGATTGACGATAAGCTTGAAATCTATTATATTGTGTGACTTAGTATCTTCCGCTATTCGTGGGTGTCATAGTTGTGCCTCTTCTCCTATTTGGAGGTATGGGCGTGAAGATACTTCACCGTTTCGTTTTTATATATCTAAGAAAAAGTCACACTGGTAATAAATAATAACTAGAAAATATAGATTATCTATTGATGTACTGTAATTTTTTGTAGGCGTTTGGATGTCAGTCACGCATTTTGATATATGGGGTCGACAAGGCCGAGATGAATTTATAGCAAGTTAGTAGACTATGACCTGGATATAACTCATCTATTCCGATTACAGAACGAGATCAAGTTAAAGAATTTATTCAATGTGCGGAGAAATCACAGGCCGATGCAGACAGGCTTAAAAAAAATAGCATAAACTGTCGAGTGGGTAGATAATATTTTAGTAATATTGTCTGTTTTAGTAGAAGTATAGAAGTAATTGGGAAAAACACGCTTGGTTTGGCCAAGTTATAGAACTAGTGTGACTTTTTGACTTGAGCATGCCTTAAAATAGCAGAAATAGGAAAATCAAAACAAATTTAAAAATCGAGGAATATGGTGTTACAACTACAAAAATCAATCTCCATTAAAATTCAAGTACAGGACCAAAGAATTTTTAACGTTGAGTTAGAATCGCCTCCATGTCCAGGGGTTTTTCACACGTTCAGGACACAGTTTTCTTGTAACAGTCTTGCTTCATTCTGTCCCGGGTTTTCTGTGTAGAATAGACCATCTGCCGTCTTGCCCGGCAGCCTCGTAAGAGGTGAGCAAAGGCGAAACGGGTTATTACCAATAAGACAACTGGTACTAGAATGATGTGCGCCATCTTGCCCGGGTAGAGATCCAACGCCATAAGGACAATGTCATGTTCCGCTTCGAAGGGTAGGGTAGTAGGTTGATGTGCACAATTGGCTAAATATCCCGGTCGCAGTTCGAAATACCTACATTTGCTACGTGTTTGTTCGTTGTCTTTGGCAAAAAAAATCTTTATTTTAAACTAGCTGTTTCGGCGCACTTCGTTCTACCTATATATGGAAAAAATCCAAATGTTTTTCCTAGTTTCCTGGCAGGCGAACGGATTAAAAAGAATCCTGTGTCCGTCTCCTAGTTCTAAGCTTCCTCCCCATCAATTTTAAGCCAAATCTGTTCACCCTTCTTGAGTTATAAATAGTTATACTATTATATAACTAACGATATATAATACGGCTTTCTTTTATAAAACAAATGTTCAATAAAATTATATATCCACAGTCTGATGAGGGAAAATGTATCAATACCTCTCCACGAATTCAAATGTCATAGTTTATGCTTTTAGTTTTTTAGGGAAGACTTAACTCACATTTTATCTCTATCTCTACTAATATAAAGAGGAAAGGTTTGATTTTTTGAAATGAATAGGCTCCGGAACTACAGGACCGATTTGAAAAATTATTTCACCTTTAGAATGCTACATTGTCCCTGAGTGACATAGGCTTTGTTTAATCAAAATCGGCGTAGTAGAAGCCAAGTTACGCAGGCGAAGCTGCATGAAACTGCTAGTGTTTGATAAAATAGTAAATAAATCATGGCTTTCTTAATCTTTCTCAGTCATGACAATCATTTTGGGGACAGGAACAAGTAAGGTGATAATCTCTACGCCGGCAAGTTGCTACATAATTCTACCACCAGTGTTTTTGCTGGTAATGGCCCATTTAACCTATGCTCGCCTCTAACGAGCTGTTATACAGGGTGTCAAATGGGTTTATTCTATACGGGCAATGCGAGTTATAAAAAATAAACTTTTATCGTATCACTAAGGTATATATGATTTTAAAGTTAAATCGTCGCGTATTATTAACATTTTTAACTATTAATACGGGATACTCACGATATATTGTCTGTGCAACTAAGCCGAAATATCAACAAATAAAATAAAAACATATCGTGACTCGTATCCCATGTAATTTAAAATGTCACTAAAGTATAGTTCAGCTAACTTATCTGTTCAGTAGTCAAAATCGGAACTAAACCACTATTTCGTGAAATCTCTTACCGCTGTAATTTTTAAAGTATAAAACTCAAAATTAAATTCCCGCACTACATTTATTATTTACAATGAGGGTGTCGATATTTTCTATGAAATTTTTTTCGGGACAAAAACTATCCTATATGTTAATCCAAATGTATATGTATGTGCCAAATTTTATGAAAATCGGTTCAGCCGTTTTGCGTGAAGGAGTAACAAACAAACATACAAACGTTCGCATTTAAAATATAAATAAGACAGGATTACACATCACACTAGCGACGCTGTTTACTGGACATATAAGTTGGTCGCACTATATTTTTAGCATTTATGTGATTACGTTCGACTCATATATTATTTCCTTTAATGTACGTCAATCGGTTTCTTCGACGTTTCTTAATCGATTAAAAAAATATTTTATTTGAAAAAGTGTACCTCCATAGCCACCAAGTCTGGATCTGACGATGAAGACTCAGATAAATAGAAGAAAATACTTCATTGTAGTGAACGTGGACGGTATACATATTGAAGTCGATGTCGGTTTCTCGGAGTTTACTGTATGTAAATGGTCTTCATATCATGTGTGTCCATTTGTACATGAATAACAAACATGGACCATGTTTGTCACTTATATCTAAATCAAGGCAAAGTGAGCCTTGAATAAAGCTGTTTGTGGATGACAAAAAATCAAACCAAAATTTGTTATATTACACATTATATTGTAGGTAATAAACAATATATAGCACAAATTTCATTTCATAGATTTCTCTACAAAACATTAAATTTTGTTTAGTCAAGATATCCAAATTGTAAAATTAAAGTATACAAAAGATCTGAACAAACTATACAACCTCTATCACTTAGTCTAAAACACATATACTTATCACAAAACATTTACTCTGCTACGAGATCTGTTCTCTGTGGACAGAAAAAGCTACACCCACAAAATCATTACAAATTGCATGCAAACTAGTAACGAGTAAAGATAAAGGTCCTATTCCTTAATCAACAAACTGTAATTCGTTAGTATAACCATTGGTTACTTATCTTAAAGTAACAAAGCGTTGCTCATCTTATTATTCATAAATTACATGTCACGTTGTTTGTCCGCGATCGACTTCTAAACTACTTAACCGATTTCAATCAAATTTGCACACCGTATGTAGTTTGATCCAACTTGAAAGATAGGATAGCTCACATCTCAATTTATGATAAAAAAAATTACCAACTGAGCGAAGCCGGAACTGGTAGCTAGTTAGTTTTTTGACTTATCAATAGACAACGAAAAACTAGCGTTACAAAAATAAGCGTTCGTAAGTAAAAACGCCTTGTTTCTTGAAAATAGGAACCGGGCAATGGGTTGAACATTGGAACATTGGACACATTTTCTTTTGACCGACTCGGTAATCGAACCCGGGACCTCGAGAAATCAAGTCCGACACCTGGACTGCTAGATCACAGAGGCGATTAATGATAAATAATTCAATTATGGCCTCCGCTGGCACTAGAATAAAATTCCACCAATGGTACTTTGAAAAGACGGATAGATATGTAGTGATTGGTTAAAATAATGTATCATAAAAAAAGTTTAATAAACATTTCAATATGGAATCAAAATTATTCTGTCTGTAATACGGACACGTACAATACAATGAAATATATATCTCAGACCTAGTTCCTTGGGTAGGCAGAGTATTAGTAGCCTAGCTTCCTCCGAATTCATTACTCTTTATTAACACCTTCGAATAATACCTGAGCGATTTGGTCCATGGAATGTCAAACTAGGTCTCTGTACAAGTTATCCAAATTGAATCTAACCCCAAAGTTAGCAAATTAAATTCTTGTGTTATGGGTGTTTGTCAATGTTACTAATACATAAAAATAAATGAATAATAATAACTTTGATAAAACAATAATAGCTCTCCAAATTGGTCCTAGTCTTTCATTTAGCTTGTTGAGTCCTTATTAGTAGATGGTAGTCTTTTTTGGTATCAAAAATGACTTCAGCTTAGAATTTTAATTCAATTTATAAATTATAGTAATCCATGACCAGTAGATCATAGTCTGAAATTGCTACAAAATTCGCTGTCACCACCATCTACTGCATGGTAGTCAGGCATTTACTAAATTCTGCACACTACAATGCAAATGTGGTAGATTATGTTGGTATCCTTAAACATTTGCTTAATATCTTAACACACATATTCCATAAATAAATAATTTCCATATCATTTAAGAAACTAAATCAATACATTGAAATTCCCATTTGAAGACTATTATTATAACCTACAGAAAACAATACAAATTTATTAACTTAAAATCAATGTCAAAGTTTAATTATTATCAGTATTAAAAAAAATCAAATACCGAAAGTAAAATTCTTAGTTTCATAAAATTATAATTTTTAAAATGCTTGATTATCTTTCATTTTATTAAACACATGAGAAAAAAAAATTAGAAAATATAATTCATAAAAAAAATATTTTAAAACTTTGATTTGACAGAAAATACATTTAAACATTATCAGTCAAAACTTTTTTAAGCATATTGTGGTCTTGGCTATTTAAAAGTCATTCCTTAAAAATAATTTTGTATAAATAACTATCTAAATATCTAGGAAACTCATATAATTCACAGAATTACATAAGCTTTGATTATAATTAATTTATTTTTCATAAAAATTAAAATGTCTAACATGATTTGTTACATTTAAACATCTACTAATAGTAGGAATACAATGTTTAAACCTAGAGATATTTAGTGCACATCCAATTTAATAAAAACCTAAAATGGTAAAGAATAAATTTTTGTTATATTTCTGTACTTTTCAAATAAGTAATTACATTTTGTGCACATCATTCTGAAAATTACATATTTGTAATTTGACTCGATAATGCCAATTTATCAAGTTAAAAAATTTGCTGAAGTAGGTTTACATCTTCAATTTAAAGTAAATATATATTGCTGGTAATTTCGTTGCGCACTCACTTAACTAATTTTAAGTTATCGCTGTCTTCTTTAAAAAAAAATACAGTAGTACAGAAAGAGGCCAAACACTTTTAGTGCTGTCAAATTAGATCATACACGTCATTTCTACAGGCGTTTAATCTATCACTTGGAAAATGTTGATTAAAAACCTCACTATATGACATGTTCGGACTAATCTGACATATCTAAAATGTTCCATCTCTTTTGTTTTTGTTTCATTTGAAAGAGATAGCATGCATCTGGATTAAGTTTGTGAACAGCAGAATTACTACTATTGTTTAACACCGCAGGACCTAGGTTAGATTTTTAATAAATTGGTTGCAGCAACAGATCACTGATAACATAGTATTTTTAACCTATGATTTCACCATGGGATGACCTTACGACTGTATGTTTTTATGACTGAACATTGTGTGTATGTAAGGTGGCACCATCGGTGGAACAGGAGGGGCAGGCTCTGGTTGTTGTTCCTTTTCCTTATTATTTTTTGTTTTTCTAAATTGAAAGCCATTTTTCCTCAATATTTTGCGAAGTGTTTCACGAGAGCCCTTAAAGTTGATTTCTTCTTTTAAAATTTCTAACAGTTTGTTTATGGTAGGTACTTCTTTCTTGTATGCATAGAATTCATGAATCTTTCTTCTGATTACCTGCAAATCATATTCATCCACTTCTATTTTGCCTTTAGTCCTTACCCTCTTTTTTGTGGTCTTTTTTAATGTCTCTGGATCCAATAAGCCTTGCTCTACTAATTTTGCTTCTTTGACTATATTTAAAACGGTGCGCTCAGACACACCTGAAAATAAATATAATTTATCAGTTTCAAGATGTATTACAGTTTTCAGGGATGAATCTAAATGATCTTCCTAAGGTGGGTGAAAAGTATCTTCATGCTCATATCCCCGAAGGTGTCAACAGAGGTAGAATCAGGGCACCCTCGACTAGCCGAAGACACTATGTCCCACAATGTGATAGGTGGCAAGCCTATCGCCAACCAGGCACATGTCCAATCCCAGATAACGTTAGTTTTATTAGAAAATCGAAAATATACATTTTCTAATTTTTTTGTTGCCCAACCCGGGTATTGAACCCGGTACCTCAAGAAGTTAAGTCTGATGCCGTGTTGTGGACCAGTTTTGGTACTTATGTATCCATTCCTGGCTTGGGCAACTGGAAATTGTATTTTTCAATTTTCTAATAATGTATTTATTAGAAAATATTTAATATGAAAATTACTTGCTAAACATGTTGCTAAGTGCATAACTTGGGAACGATTGAACTGATTTGGCTAATTCTTTTTTGTTGTGTTAGTTATTGTCAAAAGAAGGGTTTTATGAAAAGAAAAAAACAGGAAAGTTTCAGGGTCAATGAGAAAAACAATACTTTACTTTTTCTCATACAAACTGAATGGGTGGAACGAATTTCGCCAGGAGACCTAGTTTCTAATAAAAAAAATATTAGTTTAGAATTAACATTGTTTTTGAATTGGATTAATATGAAATAGAAGAAGCTTTAAATGTGGTCAAATCTCTGACAGTCAAGTATCTTAGTTTTTTACAAAAGTTTGCAAAAGAATGATGTCATGAGTCTTGAAAACCAGCATAAGATTAATTAATGTGCAAGAAGCTAGGCATGTCTAAAGGAATCATGATACTTAGCACTCAATACTCTGCCTACTGCACAAGTAGGGTTGCCAACCGTCCTACTTCTCATGGGATATCCCGTTTTCCAGAGCCTTCAAAGAGGTGTCCCACTTGGAATGTGTGCGAGACACAAAATATTCTACTCGAGTGTGTGTGGACAAAATATCCAACTTTTTCACATTATGCATATAAATGTACTTACTATTTTGTGCTTACAAATAAAAAACTCAATAAAAAATACTAATATAAATGTATTATAAAAATAGTTGCCTTAATAACATATAAAATGCACTACAGGTACCTAGGTACAGGTACTAATAGAAGTAGCTGATTTATTCTAATTCTAATACTGATCCATAATAAAAATCATAATATCTTTTGATCAAAACAAAATTAGCTGGATCACACTTTCTAAATCCGCACGCATTAGGAGCCATTATTTCCCACAAATTTGTATTGTGAAGTTGTCAAGCCTACCCATAAGGAACTTGGCATAGATGTGTGTGTTTATATAATACTTTCTAGTATTGGAAAGGGATGAGACACTTGGATTGCTTACTATACATATTCTTGCATTAGTTGCAAAAAACACACTTTTTCAAGGTAAATTCTTGAATATTTGCACAATACACTATAATAATACTTTATGTTATACTTGAGCCAATCGGTTTCCCTTTTCACAGCATCAGAGCTTTATAACTAACAATGAAATTCCACTAAGTGTGGATGATGAAAAGTAAGTTGCAAATAAATTTGCCATTTCAAAGTTACTTGATACCTATAAATATAAATTAATAAATGAGGACAGAAACTACTGAAATAAGAGTTTAGTTTTTACTAATATACAAAGAATATGATGTGATAAATCAGCTCTACATACTACTGTTCAGGTAAAGGAGGGTTGATTTATGTATACAAGACTTAACACGCAATTTTTATTATTTTCTTTCGAAGCGACTATTTAATGCTTATGGTTTCTGACAACTGCTAGGTTCCTTGGGGAAAAACATGAATGGTAAATGAAAGATCGCGTGCGATTTTTTTTTATTTGATCGCGGTTAACTTTAAATTATACCAATAATTACTTTGTTACCAAATAAAGCAAGGACATATTTATAAGTAGGTGTGTATTTTATTTCAGCTTGTGCAAACTCCACAGTAGAAGTGATCGAGTCGTGTAAAACTTTCAGCATGGAAATGAAAGCACGATTCCTTTGTGTATTAACGTGTTATTGTTTTGTTTATCTCGATAATTTCAGTAAGTTATAGGTACAGTGTTTTAAATAACAAGCGCAATCAAAATAGGGGCAGAAATCTTCAATCAAAAACACTCGAATTAACAAAATAATAACAAACAAACCAGTAGCGGCGGATACTCTGACATAGACTTTACTGAGAGGAATAATTGGAACTTGCATCCGTTTCTCTTCGTCCATAAATTCTTTGACTTTGAGAATCACATCACGAACTTCATTTGTTATATTTTTAGGCATTTTTAAATTAAAATTATTCAATAAGTTTTGAACAAAACAAATAGCAACAGTAGTTAATGGCGGCCTAATTTTTGGGATTTTTTGAATGTCAATTGTCAAACTCAAATGTCATATTTTTTTTTAAGTTAAATTGCCCCTTTCTGGGGCCGGCTAAGATCTTTAGGCCATGCTGCCACATCTTCCGTATTAATTATTTCTTAAACAGTCATTAGTCACATGTCTTCCATATCAATTATCACTAGTCACTATTTACAAAGTCACGTCAAGGTCTTAAGTAAGGCGGTGGTCAGTTTATACAAGCTCACTTTGGGAGATTTGGCGGCAGCGAGGAAATTAACGATACAATAATTTCTTCATGATTATTTCATTTGTGCACTTTAACTGAACAAAATTCAATTTATTCCCACATAAATAAACTAATTTTACTTATCATTTACACTAAATTCAATAATTGTGAAAAAATTACGACTATCTTTATTTACGATGGCGCCAAAACTCTCCATGTTTATTTGTCAATGATTCTCTTTTCTTTCTTTATGTTTTGGCTTATATATGTAAGCATTTTACCATTAGTCAAGTAAAAATTTGCATCAAATATAAATCAATTTTAATAAATTATAATTAGTCATCGGAGAAAAGTATCAAGTACCTATTTGGATTTTCTCGTATCGTTTCATCCCTAGTCAAGAGTCTCCAAAATCAGCGAGTTTGTATGAAAAGGATATTGAATGTGGAGGAAGCAAGGTAGGTCTGCCAGGACCGTGAGGTTTGGCACTCGGTACTCTCTGCCTACCCTGTAAAGGACTAAACCGATACTTTGAAATGAAGTATCGAGTAGGTATCGGTTAAAAGTACTCATATCAGCGAATTTTATGGTTTACGGAAACTAAAATAGTGGATGTTTATCTTTTGACATTGATAAAAAACGTTTATCGTAAATTGAAGTTTATGAATGCATCCTAGGCTTAGTTTTGTGTAGTTAGCAACCTTGCTGACAAGGTTGTCTGTCTATGCCCAAAAAAAATTAACTGAAAGACATTTACAAAATGTTGATTTTATTGAGCAACACCACGAAAACGAACTTTTTTTATAAATTGTTTTGAAGGTGACGTGTTATACTAGCGTTTACCTGCGTCACTCTTGGTCGGGAGTAGCTCAAAAATTATTATTTTATGTTAGAATATTATTGGTACTTTTCAAAAAAGAATACCAATACTTTTCACTCAAAATTTTCCAAAAAGGACACGATACTAGCAAGTATCGATACTTGGCGACACCAGTATCGAGTATAAGTATCGATACCCCAACCCCAGTGGTATCATTTCATCCCTACTCTTGACAATATCTTTGGATAACACCCGAGTGAATTGATCGTGGAATGTTAATCTAGGTCTCCCTGGGTCATCCCTCCACATTCGCATTGTATATCTGCTTTGTCAAATTTGACACCGAAATTGATTAACTTCACTCAATATGTTCACGAATTTAAATAATTATGGAAAAACTGCTTCAATATTTTCTCTCGATGGCCTCAAACTCCTCCAATGCTAGTGTTTGTTTGTTGTCTATATTTTTCTTTTTTTTAGTTGAGGTTAAAAACTTCTGCTTACAGCTTACAGC
>NJDC01000360.1:1365575-1404769 GCA_002245475.1 Calephelis virginiensis
ATACAAACTCATGGTAAAGGCTCAAAAGTGTCATAGATTTCAAAAAGTATCTTACCGATCGTAATTTATACCAACTCATGGTAAATGCTCTGAACCTGTATTGGACGTTAGTTATTGGAATAAACCAATTGTTTTAATTAAAATGTAAGCTAGGACTTATGAAAAGAGTTATGAATGTGTAGGTAACTAGAAGGTTTACTTGGACTGCGACAGTTGATACTCGATACTGTCTGCCTACCATGGATGTATACGGATTTGGTGCGTGGATTTCAATGATGTGTATATAAAAATGAAATGCTGTTAGTTTGTCTTGATAAAACTCCAAAACGCCAAGGCGGATTCGCATAATTTTGATTTTACAATGTGCGTCAAATTTTTAGTGAAGCTTGGCGTGGAGATATTTGTATGTATGTATGTATGTATGTATGTATTTATGTATGTTTGTATGTTTGTATGTATATATGTACGTATGTATGTATGTATGTATGTATGTATGTAATATAATTCAACCAATACGATGGGATTATTACACTCCGAAGTTTAAGAGCTGACCTAAGGCTTGATAGTTTTGGGTAAATTGATTATTAGTTTTCTCTAACTTGGGACCTTCGTTTGTGGAGGCCCAAGGGCTTTCGGCCCGGTTGCCCTCCTCTCAATCTAGCTCTGAATCTTATTCTCTTGAGTCGGTATTGTCAAAAACTGAGCCGAATGGTGTACCTTAATCATGAACAAATGAGAAACCGCTGTATTTTCTGACTTAACAATCTGCGATAAAACTTATGAAAACTGGCATGGCACTAGCATTACCGTTAACAGTTCGGGGTTCGGGCATAGTAATCCACACGATATGTTTTTTTTGACGCATTCTAATATTGAATAGTCGGAATAATAGTTAAAAGGCATTCACTTTTATAAGTAGCTACTATTTGTAACTTTATTTATGTTTATTTCATAGCTCATAAGTTAGCGGTCAAGCAGGTGGTGGTAAAAGCAGCAGAGATGTTACTGGCGCTATGCGCCTGCATCTATCACCTTAGCTACATGAGACAATGTCGAACCCACTCTTCATGAAGACTTCAGCACGGAATATATTAATTTCAAAGATACAAAGAAAGATTTCAATTTTTGAGAAGTGATTATAAGGAACTAAGATCGACGGATAATCTCTCTCTGCGCGTGCCGAATCAAAATTATAATTATTACCACCTTTCTTTTACGTGCCAGGCTATTCGTCTTTGGAACTCATTGCCAACACAAATTAAAAAGGCTGAAACTATCAGTTCTTTTAGAAAATTATTAAATAAATATTATTTAATTACGCAGAATACAATGTAGGGTTTAGAACAATATCCTTAACTTCGTGTTTTTCTTATTTTTTCTCTTCCTTTATAGATTATGCTTTGTAGCTAATTAAATTTTCTACAATTATATTAAATTCATACTTTTTATCATCAAGTAACCAGTAAAAAAGTAATTGACAAAAATAAGTTAAAATTTTGTTAAAAGTTTCCTGATGGAGATCATCTTGAACACAATGATAGCTAATAATAAACAATAATTGATTTTATCGGATTCGTTAAATTTTTATTGCAATTAAATGATATTAGTCCGCTAGTACTGTGTTCGAGTACCTAAAATGACATCCGTTTCCAATTTAAAAATTGCAAGAAATCGAGATTCAAAGGGTACTAACAGGCCGGCTAGTATGTTACAAGATAATAAACGAGTAGGTTGCTTTCCTGAACAGGGCCGTCTTAGATTATGCTGGGGCCCTTGAGCACACAAAAATTTTGGGCCCTCGGGCACACCAAAATTTGGGAATATGAAGAATTCAAAATTTTAAATTTTTTCATTATGATTTTTTGAGTAAGCATTATTTTATTACAGTATGTCATTAATAATATTGGTATGGTACTGTTTTCTTATGATTATGATAATGGTTTTATTCGGGATTTCTGTTGAGCAAAATATTCTATTAAATCAACCCAACCAAAATATGTTAAGGTGTAAAAGTAAGTGAAATAGTCGGCCATTCGGGGCCCTCTGAGTACAGGGGCCCTGGGTACTGGCTTCGTGTGTTCTTATGGTAAAGACGGTATTGCTCCTGAACCTATTAATTTCAAAGATATTACTAGTGCGTCTTAAATCATAGGCCAGGTGTGCTAGATATACTTTCACAACATGGATGCCTTACCCACCCCAAAACACGGAATAACACAAAGGAGACTACTGACGCTATGATGGCAATCTTAGATTTGGCGGCGATAATATTTCAAGGGAGCTTTTTTTTTGAATGACTAACTTGTTGCTAATCTCGCGATTTTTTGCTACTTCACCGATCAAGGGAGCTGCAGCATAACGTAGTACTTGCTATTACCGTTATGGACAGTTACTTCACTCTCTGTTATTACTGTATTTTAATTTGGGAAATGAAGTCATTTATATGCATGACGCTTGTCATAGACAAAAAAATGGATTGACTTTGGTTGTAAGCGTCACGCATATAGCAAATGCAAACCATAGAAATCTTTATATTTAATATATAAAATTCTCGTGTCACAATGTTCGTTCCCATATTCTCATGAAATTGATTCTCATGAAATTTTGTGAGCATATTGAGTAGTTCTGAGACTCGGCCAACGTCTATTTTTTATAACCCTAAGTGATGAGGGTGAATCACAGCAAAAAAAATAGCAGAACAACGTCTGCTGGGACAGCTAGTTCTTATATAAAATTCTCGTGTCACATTATTCGTTCCCTTACTCGTCCGAAACGGCTTGACCAATTCTCATGAAATTTTGTGAGCATATTGAGTAGGTCTGAGAATCGCCAACATCTATTTTTCATACCCCTAAGTGATGAGGGTGACTCTACCCATATTTTTTTACTAAAATCACACCAAAAAAGTAGCAAAACAACGTCTGCCGGGTCAGCTAGTAGGAATATATAAAGAAGTGCAACAGTGTTCTATATCAAATTTAGTTACATATAGTTGGAATCGCCATAATATGAGTTATAACTAAGCAACATCCGTTTGCTTTTTAAAGAAGATAACGATATTTTCGTCTATTTTTTTTATGATAATGAAGACGGAATTCACACCGTCTAGAGAGACAAAAGGTGGTAATGGTGCGTTGCCAACCTGAGGCCGGGATGTAAGGCCTCGAGCAAAAGTATGTTTACCGGCTACCTTACCCTCCGAATTGAAACACGTCAACGACAAGCATTGGACTTTATGGTGGCAAGAATGATAAGGCGGTGGTACCAATCAGGGCGAGTCGCTGCTAAACTCTATCACCCTGTTAATGTCTATGCTCATTTTTGAGGTCTTCGAGGTATATCTTTAGAGGTCAATGATGCAAATAAAAATTAACATCTTTAATATACCCAAATGATGGGAGCGTGTGTGTCACAGACGGGTATATTGTGATCCTCTTTGGTCTCAGTAGAACATTCGACTCCAAAAATAGGACGACATCATTTAAGTGTGTTTTTTCTTTTTTTTTGTACGTTTGTAACGTTATTACTAGGCCAATAAAGAATCGATTCTGATGATTTTTTTGGAAAGATAGATCATGATACCGAGATGATCCCAAATTAATATTATCATGAGGCGACTATTGCTTTCGACTTAATAATGCATTAGTTTTCGTTAAGGATCAAAATATAGGTTTCTTACAGTTTAACTGGAATTCCAGTTTAATTTCTTTACTATCATACACTATACCATCTTAATAATAAACATAGATTAATGGACTCCAAGGTTTAAGTTGTCATTATGGTCCTACACTGTAATACTGACTATGAAGTGAACCTAAAACTTGGAGTACAAGACGGTAGTAGTTTTGTAAATTTTACCCAGTATAATCCCTAGTGTTCTTCAATTTATCCTGTTCAATTTTTTATTGGCGATTTTAGTTTATTACTTTTTTTCAAAAATTTTTTTTCTGAAATTAACAAAGATATAACAAAAACGCAAAACCGCGTTATGGTGCCGCGTCGCCGTCTCTGCCGATTGTAGCAGTAGCGCGGCACTATTTATTTATTTTAAATAGAGTAATATCTTTTTAATAACAAATAAGCAATAAGTTTCTCGCCATGGTCCATAATCCAAAATTGCTTATTGCTATAATGCCGCAACGCCGCTATACAAACTGATGATTTTGGCTACGCGGCTTATGTGTTTTGGCCTAAGCATTTAATGGTACCTAATTTTGAATGTGAACATAATTGTGACCTAGTCAATTTATAATAAGAGTGTCTAAAAGGGGATTTGGAGATTTTAGTTGTATGATAACCAACATAAAGACAAAATAAATAAATAAAGATTATATCATTGATTAATCTAATTAATCTAATAATTTAATTAATCGCGTCGGTGGTCTAGCGGTCCGGCGTCGGACTTGACTTCTTGAGGCCCCGGGTTGATTTTCGGGTCGGGCAACAAAAAAAATTAGAAGAAGTATATTTTCAATTTTCTAAAAAAAATGCATACCTACCTGGTTCCAATTTTCTAATAAAAATAACGTTGCTTGGGATTGGATATGAGCCCAGTCGGCGATAGGCTTGCCACCTATCACATTGAGGGACGTCACACAGGGACAGTGTCTTCAGCTAGTCATGGGTGCCCTGGTTGTACCTCTGCCTACCTCTTCGGAGATATGGGCGTGAAGATATTTTTTTATTGACTTTAGTTGTAAAGCCTTAATGATGCTGTAAAAAGTGTAACCAGTGGGCTTAAGCTTAAATATTATTAATCCTACATTTAAAAAAAAACAATAACTCCCGACAAAACCTATCTGCAATCTAGCTAAGAACTATCTCGATTACTTTAGCTTTCAAACAAAAACATACGCATCGAAATCGGTCCATCTGTTTATGATTTAGAAAGCCACAGACAGATAAACATATTCACATGCACACACGCACACGCACACACACACACACACACACACACACACACACACACACACACAAACACACACACACACCCAAAGGGACACGTCAAGCCATAGATATAGGATGTACATTTATGCGCTAAGCTTAATAAAAAGGGTATATCGAAGCAATTTAAGTGTAGGTATGTACCTACATCTTAGCAGATAATATAAACATATTTATTTCTAATCTTAATGTTGTGACAAAGTACCCTCGTACTTTTCCATAATTTCAGAACATTAAGATTACAAAGACAGTGTGAAAACTATGTAATTTAAAAAACATTAATGTTCCTTATAATTTTTACAACATCTAACGCCTCCTTTTTATCTCAAGGTCGCCATTTCCCAACATTTATAAATTTCATGTTATGTAAACATATTGCACGAGTTCTTAAATTTACTGTTTTAAACTACTTATGAAAATTGTAACTATTACGCAACTCTGTCTAATTCGATGCGCAATATTCGACCGCTAATAATTAGGCTAAACTCGAGATTAGTTTTTATTTTATCATTAACACTTGACTGCTAATAATAATGTCATTATAAATATGAATAATTAAAGTGTAGTAAATCTGCATAAAAGCAACTTCGATTTCAATTAGTAAACCATCTACGTACATTAAGCAAACGAAATATCTGACCTCCTTACAGTATTGTATGGGTAATGGGTAAAAATATGTATCCCTATTGATTTCCCTAAATCCCATCATTAGATTCAGACTTGAAGTTAATGGGACCTTTAAATAAAAAAGAATAATAACCCGGTCTTTTAAATAAAAGGAATTTTCTAAATCGGTTCAGAAATTAAATGAAATCGATTAAAATCGTATAAACTCCTCCTTTTTCGTAGTCGGTTAGAACAGCTAATACTGTCATTATCTTAATGAAAAATATCTAATCAGCCGATTTTGCCCATCCTTGGCGATACATATTCCTAAAAAATTACCTTTCTCGGTGATAGGTGGCAAACTTTTCTTACTTTTAATAAAAAAAAAACAAATAATATGGTAGCAGCTCAGTACGTGCTTCGCTACGTAAGTATATGACCGCATGAATGACATAACGCAACATAACAAAAAAAGAAAAAAAAACGCTGAAAAAATTTCAATATGACAGCACAATCCCATCTGAAAAAGTTTCAATTAGACAGAAAAAATACCCATTAACAAAACGATCCGCCATTTATTGAATTCATTTGTTACAAAAAATGTGATATATGAAGAACCGCTCGTCCGATTCTATGCAAACTTCACCTAAACCATCTACCAAATAATCCGAATAAAGCCTAAACATTTGGTATGCATAGGTGAGCCCATTTTTTTTTTGAAATATAAAATTACAATGAAAAGTGGTATTGATTTATTGAACCTCCACACCAAAGTTTTTCTCCTTGCACACATGTAGCTACATATTAAATTATATTTTTCGTACGTCTAATGATATTAAGCATGCCAAGTTTTAGCCTGAACCTTTATACTCGCAGCATACCTTTATACTTTATAAGCAAATGTAAATTTTACAAATAATGATACCTGTGTTTTAATTGAAGTACTGTCTTATGACACCGATTTTTTCAAAACGAAAATTAACATCGATTTTCGAAGTATGACAAACCTTAATTTATTAGCCACTTTTAACTAACATCAAAAAAGGTAACGTTGTTTCAAAGATCCCTCTTTTATTTAAGATATCGTACTTCTGAGGTGGTCCCGTTGCTGCCAAATCCAGGTCTGCATATGAAATCGAGAAAAATGGGCGAAATAGCGAGGATACTAATACATAGTTATACTTGTATAGTTATAATTGAGTTAGCAAACATGTATATATTCTCTATGACTGACAGCTCATAAGAGGTGAGCAAAGGCGAATCGCGTCATTACCAACAATACCACTGGTGGTAGAGTGCTCTATAGCAGGTTGTCGGTATAGGGATCCCGCGCTTTACCCAGGGCCGTCTTAGACTAAGTTGGGGCCCTTGGGCACATAAAAACTTGGGGCCCTTTTGTAATGTAAAACTTAACAATTTTTTTCACTATGATCTACTTTATATATTACAGTTTGTCATTAATAATATTAGTATGCTGTTGTTTTTTGACGATTACGACAAAAGTATATTTCGAGATTACTTTTCAGCGGAATCTTCTACTAAACCTTCAAACGCAAAATGAATGAAATGAAAAAGAAAAGAATGACTGAAATGTTCTGAAGTTGATGTTCATACTATAAATTTTTGTGCTAATAATTGACAAATCAGTTAGTCGTTATAAAACTTAGTGGAAAAAATTCTTCTAATTATTCAGAACTTAGCAAGTAATTTAAGGCTAAGAAATTCAAATCCAGTGATGGTTTTTGCGATATTTTTAAATATTGACTTTGCATTAATGTCTTCATGATAAAATTCCGGAAATTCGTTGCATTTTTGGTCAATTCATCAGATTTTATTTTTATTAATTTACAAAGACAACTAAATCAATTGTCAATTTCTTGGTATGCTGTCACCTGTGTGGTCTAGCGGTTCTGCGCGGGCGTCAGACTTGACTTTTTCTTCTAACACAAAAATTTAGAAAACATGTCGTTTCAATTTTTAAATAAAAGTAATGTTGTCACTTGCTCGGGATTGGATTTGTGCCCGGTTGGCTTGCCACTTAACACATTTTGGGACTTAGTGTCGGTTAGTCGTGGGTGCCATGGTTGTACATTTGCCTACCTCTTGTTGCCGAACTTTTTTTTAAAAGGTATAATAATTAACATGCCAATTAGTGGAATACACATATTTACACAAAACTTTTCCAGGGCTCTCAATTGATGATCCTTCAAAAAAGTGAGGCATGAGCTGAAAATTCTTTTTCTTTCAAATTTATATTTGAAAAAAATCAGCGTCTGATTATTTTTCTTTAGCAGCAGTTTCATATTTAACAAAATTATGCCATACGTTATTGGCATAAGAGGGTGATGATTATGTATCTCAGTTGCCAACTCAAAATGGAAAAGTGTGAATCAAATGACGTCATTTGTGTATGCTATCTCGATTGGCCACTGGAAATAGCAAATATAAAACACGTCATTTGACAGCTATTTGATGTACACTTTTCCATTATACTTGGCAACTGAGATACATAATCAGCCCCCTGATCAGAGATTCGTAAAATTTTCCAAATGTCCAGAGTCATAGTGCTATTCTTTGAACTTAAGACTTGTTTTATTCAAAATTCCTATAATTTAGATAGAAACTTTTTTTACTTACTTACTTTTACCAAATCACATTAAACAAAGTTAAATGGCGATTCTAATAAATAAATACACAATAGTTAATAATTTCAAGTGATTCCACAGATTTCTTAAATATACTGTTAGTAATTCTGTCATTTCTATCCGACTGACAGTATACATATAGTTCTTGCAATACACTATCTGAGGATTCTCCCAACCAAAGCCCACATTTATCTACAGCTGCTTGACTTTGGCATCGGAGTGGTTTGCATGTATGATCGCTAGATGGTATTTTTTTTAAATAAGGTAGTTTGCGTTTAGAAATATGATCATATTTTGTAAACTTTCAAATTACTGTATAATTGAATTAAAAATCAAATATGTAGCTGACAATACAATTTTTTATGATATCGAAGGAAAACAAGCAGGCGGATTTCCTGCTGGTAAGAAATTCACGCCGCCTAGAGACACTAAAGGTGCATTGCCAACTTGAGGCCGGGATGTTAGGCGGCGGGCAAAAAGTAAGTTTTCCGGCTGCCTTACCCTCCGAGCCTGAAAACGTTAACGGCAAGCACTGACATTATAGCGTCGGGAATAGGTAAGGCGGTGGTACCAATTGCAATAGGGGCGGGTCGTTACGCAACTCTACCACCTAGAAGGATCTCACACTGTTATTCACGGAAGCCTATGCTCGCCTTTTACAAGCTGCCTGGCAAGAAGGCAGTTCATTTATTCTGCAAAGGAGTCCGAACCAATAAGGTGTAGACTCTGGCTTATAAATTCAAGTAAATGTCTGGTTAGTTATGATAGTGTTTGAATCATACAAATTTTTCTTAAACGTGTATTGATTCGAATAAATCCGAAAAATATCAGCGATCGCGCAACGGGAAAAGTTCAATGCACCTGACCAAAATATTTTAAGCTTAAATGTGAGAGAAATATTCGTCGAGAGAAGTATTCGGGGCTCTCTGAGTATGGGGGCCCTGGGCACAGGCCCCTTGTGCCCTTATGGTAAAGACGGTATTGGCTTTACCTATTCCTGCCGCTATAGAGACGTTCGTGTTCAGTCCAGAGGGTAAGACAGCCGATAGAATTGTACAATTGGCCTCATAGTGACGCACCTACATCATATACCATCTACAACATATTATATGATGTCAATGCGGTTCGGTTGTCTCTTACTATCAGGGGAGCCTCGTAATAATAGTTCGCTATCTTTTGCCACAGAAAAAGTTTGCTGTTTTTAACGCAAAAATTAGACATTAAAATTAAATGAATAAAAAACTTTTTGGATAAGGGCTTATTCAAGTAACTCCACAGCGATAGAAGTACTATAAGGTCCATTTGTTAAAAACCAAATTCAATATATATACAAAAGACGAATTGACCAATTCTTTTTTTATAGTAGTAGTAGTAGTAGTATCTTCACGCCCATATCCCCGAAGAGGTAGGCAGAGGTACAACCAAGGCACCCACGACTAGCCGAAGACACTAAGTCCCACAATGTGGTAGGTGGCAAGCCTATCGCCAACCGGGCACATTTCCAATCCCGACCAACATTTTTTTTATTAGAAAATTGGAAAAATCCAATTTATTTTATCTTTTTTTATGATATTGGTTATTGTCAGGATAGGAGAAGGTTCTTATAATGAGAAAAACCGAGAAAGTGGGAAAAACCACACTTAAATTATTTTTTCATACAAACTGTAGGTAAGTAGCTATTAATTTCAAGCGATACGAAGTTCGCCGGGTCGGTTAGTTATATATATAGATGACGCATTAGATAATTTTGAGTATTCAAGTATCGAGTCATTATCTGAATAAAAAATAAAATTAATATTTAAAAATACAAGTGTTATTATTAATAAATTTTGTCGTGAAAATATACAAATAATCACATTTGTTAACCTACGATTATAAAGCATATTAATATTGTATCAATTCATTCTAAATACACAATTTGTTCCGATTTTCCAGAGTAACTTATAAAAATCCGTAATAGATTTAGTCAACATTTTTAGATAATGGTACAACACTATTTATGAATTGCAAAAAACTTACAACATTGCTAATGTCAATTTAGTTAAAATCCGAGATTAAAAATCAGGCTATAAGTAGTTTATAAGTAACTAGTTGTTGCTTGTGGAGTTGCCCGCGTGGTTATTGATCTCACAGCTACATTTTTTCGGAAAAAAACTATCCTATGTGTTAATCCCAGTTACTCTCTACGTATTTGCCAACATTTCATGAAAATCGGTTCAGCAGTTTTTGCGTGAAGGAGCAATAAACAAACAAACGTACAAACTTTAGCATTTGTGATAGTCGTAGGAGTGATGTCAGTCACCTCTTTCATATTTGGGTTAATATTAAATACATTTCCACTCATTTAATTAATTTTATGTCCACTAGTTAATGATAAGTAAATTGCGCATACAGAAGTATTATTTTCGACACATGTGGTTTTAAAAATAACAAAATATTGTGAAAGTGATTTATCTGTTTCTTTAATTTTCTTACAAATGTGGACCAACTGTATAATTACAATAAAAAACGAAAGTAAGATAGAACATAATACCTTGGATTGGTGTTTAGAAATTAAAAAATGTAAACGTCAAACATTTAATCTAATTTGACAATAGAATCTCAGCAGATACAATAAAAATATATTTTAATCTTAATGTTGTGAGATGTGTGTTGTGTTAAATTTGTAAGTAAGATTGTAACGCTTGAAAAAACAAGATGCTGTTAGTCTTTTGAGCGACAAGTAAGTGATTAAAGAGCCAGAATGCGCAAAATGTTAATGTTAATCTGCGATAATTAATTATTCTTTAGGTACGTTACTTTGCGTAACGTGTAGTTATCTTACTAGTCTGTGCTTTGTGTTTATGTAAGATTACCAGCCTATGTCATGTATTTTTCGTACAAGTGCGATTTATGTATTATACGTTGTAGACTTTTTATCATTTTTTTAATAATGCCTTAATCAAATATAACTTCTTGTGTGCGTACTACATGCATCCAATTTTTGATAAAATTTCTTATAAAAATCACGCAATTCCGTATGAAGCCGGGCATAATGTGTGAATATAGAATCATGTTTAGCTAAAGCAGGCAACTTCATGATGCGCTGATCTAACAATTTTAATTTTATAATTCTTTTATAATGCGTCTGAAGATGTACATATTACTTTAAAAATAAATGTTCCGTTCTGGGAATCGAGTCCGAGACTATATGTAGTCAACGCCAACCCCACACCACTAGACCAGACAGGAGTTCGGAGATCAAGTATCATGATTTTGGACACATTATGAAAACCTCATCGAAAGTTTTCCAATAGATAGTTCCATAATGGATAATTTCTACATCACATAACATTGATTTTTGTGACACATTTTTTTATTAAATAAAACATACCTTTAAAGTTCAAAATTAAAATTTTGAAAAAAAAAACAAGTCCAAGAGAACAAAAATATGGAATGGTTGCTGGTTCACTTGCTTATTTTCAGTTATGAATACGCATGTCTTTTGAAGATAAAAAAATGTTTGCTTTACCTACTTCGCCACTTTTTGTTAAAAACTTTTTATTTACTTAGTGTTGGGATATTTTTAATGATTTTGGAAGGCAAAAACGCAAACGGATTTTCGCCGACGTCATGATTAAAATCAAACTAAAATAGGTAATGGTGGTAATGTTACTGTTCACAAACTAAACTTATTTTAGATGCATGCTATTCAAATGGAACAAGAAAAAATAATGAAACATTGTAGACATTTCTTTTTGTGATATAGGAAGGCAAACAAGCAGACAGATTTCCTGATGGTAAGAAATTCACGCCGCCTAGAGACACCGAAGGTGGTAATGGTGCGTTGCCAACTTGAGGCCGGGATGTTAGACCGCGAGCAAAAACAAGTTTACCGGCGACCTTACCTTTCAAACCAGAACACGTCATGACGTTATGGTGGCCGGAATAGGTAAGGCGGTGGTACCAATCCGGGTGAGTCGCTGCGAAACTCTACTACCTTCTCAGATGTCACGGTTTTAGTGACGGTAAGCCTATGCTCGCCTTTTACGAGCTGCCTGGCAGGAAATAGCCCGGACCAACACGGGGACATGTAAAAATAGTCCGGTTTTTCAGCAACGCTTTACGAGGTATACATTAAAATCTGTGGAAAGGTCTTAAACAAACTAATCTGACAGCGCTAAACGTGTTTTTTTCTCCATAAAGAAGATAGTAATAACTTAAAATTAGTTTAGTGAGTGTGCAATAAAATTACCACCATTGTGTGTCAAATAAGATATGGACAACAAAAGCGCATATCAATTTCAAAAATATTTCAAAACTGTAATTATTTTTTATCTTCAATTTAACTTGTATCTTCTTGAAAACACATAGAAAGCCATTTAAAAGAGCAATAAGCATGTAGATCACAAAGTTTTAAAATAAAATACTCTTTATATTTAATTATAATTACCTGTCTCAACTTTGATTTAGGTCCGCCACATACATTCTTTTATGGCAACCCGTTTCAAAATTTCGAAACAAAATGGCGCCAATTTGACAGTTTAAGTCATACAATCTCATCTATATATATAAATCAATGCCAGTTTTCGTTGTAATTTTATAACTCAAGAACGGGCTCAGCTATCCGAACCAAATGTTTAGGCTTTGTTTGGACTATTTAGTAGATGGTTTATGTGAAGTTTGCATAAAATCGGTCCAGCGGTTCTTCATTTATCAAATTTTTTGGAATAAATAAAATAAAAAAATGGCAGATCGTTTTGTTAATAGGTATTTTTAGTCAAATTCAAACTTTTCAGATGACAGCACAATCCTCGCTGTCATATTGAAACTTCTTTTTGTTGTTTTTTTCTTTTGTTGTGTTATATTTCATTCATACCATAATTCATACGCTCATATACGTAGCGAAGCACGTACCGGGCCACTAGTATCACTAATTATATAGACTTATGGCTAGTACATCATAAATATAGAGCGTGCATGTGGCCCTCAGTGTAATTGTTTTGTTAATGTAAGTAATTACAATATTTGTAACTTTTGAATAATATTTAAAATGTTTGTAATTTAGATAAGTTGATGCCAATCTGAAAATAGTTAAAGCAATATGTAATTGAAGTTGGTCCTCACGATACAGGTTCGTGTTGTGTGAGGACCGTCGTTAGAATTAAGATGTTAAAAACTCTCAACGTTATACATAATGAATAGGATATCCTGTTGTTATTTACTTATGTTTATACTGTTTTTATGTTTTCGCTGTAAATAAATTTATTTTCTTTTTTTTTCACACAAATCAACTCAGATTAAGTACCGAAAAATTCCGAATATAGCTCCGTAGTTTTGTAAGATTTGTAATGTAGGGAACATTGGCATTTTTTCGAATGGAATTCCGACTGTATGTGGCGAACCTTACTCAAATTCCGTACGGAAAAAATACTTACGTGTGCAGCAGGTCCATAGATTTATTTGGATTTGCAGCAAACCCACACCTACAATTAACCTACCACAGTATTACTACATAGGTATAATGTTATATTCGGATTCGGAGTGGATCTGAACTTCGTTTCGAAATTTTGGAAAGGGATTCCGTAAAGTTCGGAATTCCGCATGTATCTATGTAGCGGAATTTAGTGAAGAATTCTGATTCATGCCAAACCTTAAATGCTCGACAAATTATGGCATAACTTCTTATGAAAATATCCCACGTCATGTGGGAATAGAAAAGGAAAATAAATTTTGCAACCATTGACGTAACACCACATTAAGTAACATACACATTCATTTAGTTACAAATCATAAACAATTCAGTGTAACTATAATATCCGCATTAGACTCTAAATATTATTCAAACTTAGATTACAATATCAATAAGTGCTCTTTGGATGTATAAATTGTGTATAATAAGTTATAATGAGTGATATAATAAAAATCTACATATCTAACTAGTTTTTGTTTCGTCATTATCACCAGTTAAACAAAGTAAATGTGGAATATCAGTTTTGGTTTTTTATGCTTTATTTTTATTATTTTTCCGCATATCTTTGTTTGTGTATAAAACCTCATATCTTGTAAAACTGCGTGACGGGCTTATATTCGTGTTACTTTTTATGAGATTTGTTTTATCATTGTTTCAGCTGTTTTTTAGATGAGTTACATCTAAAAATACAACTAGTGATTTGAGTAGAAATTGACATTATTTATTACAATTAGTGTGCCGTCTATTACATCACAAAAATTTTGAAATTGTGTTATATTAAATTTATGTTTTGTATGTTTTTATATTTTTTCCCCGTGTTGGTCTGGGCTCCTTAGAAGAATAGACGATCTATTTTCCTGCCAGGCAACTGGTAAAAGGCAAGCATTGGCTTACCGTCACTAACACTGGGACATCTGAGTAGGTGGTAGAGTTTCGCAGCGACTTTTCCGGATTGGTACCACCGCCTTGTCTATTTCTGCCGCTATAACATCAGTGCTTGCCTCTGAAGTGTTCCGGTTTGGAGGATAAGGTAAACTTGCTTTTGCTCGAGGTCTAACATTCCGGCCTCAGGTTGGCAGGGCACCATTACCACCTTTGGTGCCTCTAGGTTGCGTAAATTTCTACCATCAGAAATCCGTCTGCTTGTTTGCATTCCCATACCATAAAAATAGGTTTGTTTTTGCAACTACTCAGCTGCATTAGGCACGAGTACTTACTAACGAACTGATTTAGGTGATTTAAATTATAATTCTTTCCCGGAAAGGTATTTCACGAAACCAAGGTGATTAAATATAAATTTTGTCATAACCCGACCAGGGGTTTTTGAGCTTCCCTACTATTTCTTACTAATGTTTTTTTAATTTTTTTATTTTATTTACAGTAAAGATAAGCATATATGGTTACAAATAAAGGTGCAACATAAACTCGTAAGAGTTTTTCTTTTGTTAGATATAAATGCGAGAGTTTGTAAGATTAGATGGATAATTGTTTCTCTTTCCAGCTTAAACTACTAAACGGATTCAGATGAAACTTTATAGGGATATTTTCATCACATGACAACATTAAAATAACACAAAGGCTACAATTTAAAAAAAGTGTCTTTTGGCACGCGGGTGAATCTACTTAATAATGCATACATTTTCGTCTATGTTGACAAGACTGTCAATAAAAAAAATATGCATTGTGCAGTACAACTGAAAACTACTAGCGGGGTCTTGATTTTATGTGGGGCCATCTGAGAATCGTTAGCAGTCTTTCGAAAAAAAAATATCAAATCGCAACGTTGCAATGAAATAATTATACAATCTATACCAGTATTAATGAAAGGATGCAATGGTGTAGTCGTTTGTCAACTTTTTCTTACTTTTTAGGGTTGCGTAACCAAAGGCCAAAAAAAACGGAACCCGTTTAGATTCGTTATGTCTGTCTGTCCGTCCGTATGTCACGTATATGTCAAGAACAACTAAAACTCAAAACATTTTTTTATCAAATTTATAAGTGTGGATTGTCTTTGGCTTGATATTTCTAATATACGTTGTTATAAAATAAATAGTTTGCGCCAAAGACACTTCCAAAGTGGTAAAATGTGTCCCCCCTGTAACTTCCAAAATAAGAGAACGATAAAGCTAAAAAATATGTATGATGTTTCGACAAACATATTTTTATTAGGTACTGAAACACCAACACTTGCTTCACTGTGTATTGTTACGTACCCACATAGTTTAGAATCGTGCTCATGTTTAGCACAAATCTTTCAATATACAATTTTTTGATTTTATAAATATGCGCATATTGAAGAAGTAAGTAAAACCGCAATCACTGTATAGTGTGTATAAATATTAAAATTGCTGCAACGGAACCCTTCATTGGCGAGTCCGAGACTCACTTTGCCGCTTTTTACACCGTAGTTTTACTCTTGAACAAAATGTGTATGAACATATGTAGTGTGTTGTTAAATAGGTACGCAGTGTATGTAAGCATCAAAATTACGATGAAAGTAAAGATAGGCCTTTTAATAGATTTGATTCGACAGTTTGACATTATTAGCTTCTTATGTATGGAATAATTTAAGAGCCCTTTTAAACTCGTCATTGATATTACGTAACAAATAATATCTGTCTGGTATTCGGAGTCATTGATCCGGAATGTAGTAAGGTGAAGGTTGAAACGGATAAAACGACACGAACAATATGATTAAAGATTACTATTGGTGAGTTTTGGCGCAATCGAGAGGAAAGATGGTCGAAGTTATTTCATAATTATTGAATTTTATGTTTATATTGAATGAAATTAATCAATTTTGGTGGCATTTTGTACAACTTTGTTCAGTGAAAGTGCACAAATGAAATAATCATGAAGAAATTAGCGTATCGTATATTACCTCGTTGCCGTCAAAGCTCTCTACATGAGCTTCAGTAATGAAGCCACCGCTTTACCCAAGACCCTGACATGACTTATTGACGACTAGCAGTTTCACGCAGCTTCACTTGCGTAACTTGGCTTTTACTGCACCGATTTTGATAAAACAAAGCCTATGTCACTCAGGGATAATGTAGCATTCTAAGGTTTAAAGAATTTTTGAAATCGGTTTAGTAGTTTCGGAGCCTATTCATTTCTAACAAACAAACAAAAAATCAAATATTTCCTCTTTATAATAATAGTATAGATTATGAGTTATAGCAAATTATAATTGAATCCAGATTTTGGTAAATTTTATTCAAATTTCTACTGAACTAATGGCAAAATACTAACTTGAAGGCCAAAACCTCAAGAAAGAAAGATTACTATTGGAAACATTATTATCTGCTTTTGGCGCTATTAATGTTATAAATGCTAATGGAAGTTAATTTGTTAAGCGAATACAATCATCACGAAACTTTGTACACACACAGCACCCAACCTTTGGACGTATTAAAAGTAACATGGGACGCGTTTTTAACGTTTTATAAAAAAAGTTTTATTATGAAACTCCCTTAATGATTAAGTAGTTGATTTTGAGGAAAAAGTTTTACGTAAAATTTGAACATTTTTGAAATTATTTTTAACTTTTACGTTTAACCTTCCATAGGTTACCGCGTTCCGATTTGGTGGTCGATTTTAATATTATATACACGTGTCACATGTGTCTTTTCTATGTTCCAAAAAAAAACTTAAAACTCAAATTTTATTTATTTTGTAGATAAGGCATATTTCACTTAAAAACAAGTCAGTGTTACTTACATAAATAAAGTTGTCAATAAATAATACATAAAAGCATTTACATCACAGAATAAACTTAACAACAATTATCATTTTAACAGTCGAAAGTGTCTATCTGTCAAATGATTAACATTATTAAGAAATGTTTGAAAAACCTCAGACATTTTCATTTCTAAAGATCAATATGAAGATATTCTTGAAGTGAAAACTTCTTTAGCGGCGTTGCGCACTTTTTCGGGAATCGGTTCTTAGCTTCTAAACTCACGTCAGATCGTCAGATCGAAAGACGGCGCAGGACGCTTGCGCGAGATCTGAAATAAAACGTCGATTCATTACTGTTTTTGTATTGCTTAGATATTTGCGAAAAGTAAAGGATTCACAATGGATAATACGCCGCAATATACCTACCTACCATTACATTCTCACAAGACAGCATGATAGCAGATACGTATAATATCAACAGACATTGCTCTATTTGTTCCATCTTGAAAATAAGCTTTATATGGAGACGAGCAATGTTCATTAAACAGACAATATGACGATGCTCCTAGCCGTCACGTAGTCTTACTTTAGCGAAATTTTGTCATTATTAACCTAGTGCTTATGGCCTAGAGATACTACGTATAATAGAATTATAACCATGAAGTGGGTACATAAAAATAAAGATACCGACTTTATATTTATGTACTTAATCCATCAAGTAATATCCGTAAACATTTTGTTTCCCCAAAAATTAGGGAGAAATATATAAATGAATTCTATGTGAATCAAACTATTTTACTATTATTCTATTTTATTCTATCCCATGTCTTTGCATTCCATTCAATTCCATTCCACCCTATCCTGCGCCATCTCATTTTTTTCATTTCGACTAAAAACCACTCTATGACCTGCCGCCCGGCTAGGAGCGAGAGTCGCGTTGTCATTCACCATCTCGCTCCGCAGCTACGACCAGGTCCTCACCGAGCCTCCTTCCGCGCTGATAGAGGAGCGCCTGCGGCCACTACCCCCGCCTCGGCAGCCCCGCATTGGAGGCGCTTTGAAGGCGCAGGAACCGCCTTCTTGCGCCCCCGGTCCACCTGCGCCGGAGCGGGCCTAAGTTGGGATCATCCTCCCGGGCACTCTCCGCGGTCTCCTTTTGTGTCATGAATCCTTTGCAAAAGGAGACCACCGCCTGCCAGGATCTGTCACCACCGAGCATGGCGTTGACGACGTTCGGCAGCAATAGGCCCTCTCCTACGACAGTTGACAGTGCACGCCGCTGTGACTGAAAAGCTTTCTATTCCATCTTTCTATTCCATTCCATCCCAACTCATCCCAACCAATCCAATCCAATCCAATCCATTCCATTTCATTCAAAGCTTTTTAATATTATTTAGTCCATTATTCATATTTCTTCTTCGCTTTTAAGATAGATATAAAAATAAATACAGACTACATAATCTAGTATTAAAATTAATTTTTCGTATTTAATAACCAGCTCTTGCTCTGATTATCAATATTAAGTAATTACTAATTACACAAAAAATCTTTTTCAACAATGAACAAAAATGACTTTCTATTATTGTTGGGTAAATTTTGCCTCGATGTAATTGAGCAAGTAGTAAAATTAGTCTATTAAATTATTATATGTAAATTCGATAGAATATTTCTTTTACACAGGGATATTATAATATAATTTATGTGTTTTTTTTCGAAATAAACGCAAATACAAGTTTTCTTAGCTAAAAAATTTTACTAATAGTCACATTTTATTGAATTTCCTGGACACTTGGTGAAAGTTCATTATTTTAATACACTTGCAGTGTTTAAATAATTTGTATATACTTATTTATATATATAAAGATAAAATTAATGAAATAGTGCAAGGGTATTCGTAAATAAAATAGTCCACTTTTGCCTACCGAAATATAAGAAATTTTTGGTGTTTCTTTATCACCTTTGTTGTTTGATGTTTTAAGACTTCAAAAAATGATAAGTGTATAATATATGTGATCTGTATATAATACTAGCAGCCCCGTACGCGCTTTGATACGTATAAATTGAAATATTGGAACATCAAATTAATTTATTTAATTTATTATTTAATTCAAACCAAGCCTATAATCGATATGAAACACCGACGGCTCGTTTTAAACAATATGTACAAAATATAAATATAAACACAAAGCAATAATTATCGCTGACAATTAGCTTTAGTCGAAGCTCGTCCAAAAAAGACATGACTACGTAGTACATATCTCTTTATAATTTGTGGAAATGACCGCATGAATGACATAATACAACAAAAAAAAAAGAAAAAACGACTTTCAATATAACAGCATAATCCCCATCTGAAAAAAGTTGCAATTTAACTGAAAAATACCCATTAACAAAATGATCCGCCATTTGTTGAATTAATTTGTTATAAAAAATGTCGGCAGTAGGCCTATCTGTACATAGATTATTATAAATTATCTTCAGAGAACAATGGAATAATCCTAACCTCTTAGCCACTATATTGAGAGCGTAAAATGCACGTCACATAGATGCTTCCTAAAACAGTTTTGTCCGTGCTTTGGGAAACACCAGAAGGTCTGGTTGACGCCGACTCCATACAAATAAATTTAAATAAAATTATTTAATTTGCGATTTCCCGCCAAAAAATGTATACGTATGCTATGAATGAATTCGACTTACCGAGAGCTAAAACTCCCAAATATATCCAGCACCACTGAACACTGAGTGCAAATTAAATAATTTTATTTAAATTTAAGTATGGATTTCCGCAAAGTAACACCTTCTACTATCAATTTCCCATACAAATAAGTCTAGAACATAGATATTTACAAATCCTATTGATATACATTGCCTTATTTTTTATATAATATATAGCAACTGAAAGCTAGTTACCTCCTTACTCTAAGCTTGTAACCTACCATCCCTATAACAAAAAATCTGAATAATTTTAGCGGATAGAAGGAATAGATTCCATAGTAGTGGTAGTTTTGTTCCACACTCACTAGACTGATTTTTAATTAATGAAAGTAAAAAGAGACAAAATACTTTAACTGTATTACTAATAAGCACGGCGTAAATTACGCTAAGGTTTAGCCTGGTATTAAAGTCTTTATTACACTGTGATTTAGACTATATTACTGACTTAATGTTACACCTACGTTAGTCCACGTTTATTAATAGGACGGTTAGTGTTTTGAGATTGGTATAAACGCGACATTTGTATAGACGTTTAATCTGAGCCCTTGCAGTGAGTTTACGGCTTGTCAAATTTAAGTTAAGTATCAGAATAAGTATCTTTAAAATACGTACTAAGATACTAACAAACGTGTTTAAATACAAGATACGAAATCTTTTCCAAAAAAGTATTTTAGATACAAGGTGAAAATACGTATATTGTATCTTGTACCTATCTGTATTTCAAAAACTTATCTTAGATAAGTCAAATCACTGCATAAATGATATGATAAATTTGTTCTGAACCCGTTCTAGCATAAATCGCTAGATTATCTCTAACTGTAGGTTGATTATTGAACTTGGCCTTTAGAACTAGAACGTTATATTGAAATCCAACTGCGTTTTTTGCAGTTTCACTGAGTCTGAATTATGAGTCAATTAGTTCGTTCGTTTTCCTTTAATCTAAAAGTAGCCATAATATTCCGTCATTAGGTTGTTACATCCTTCTTTCAATCTTAAATATCTTCGCTTTCATTGAACCGACAATCAGCTCTTAAACACAGATGTTCCTATTTATACATTCAATGTTTGATCAAAGTCGATTGATTATTTTTTCAAGACGATGTAAACGTACATATATTTCCACAAAGTTCTCTGATTAAGTATTTCAATTAAGTTTTCTGAAATATTTTGTCATTATACAGGCATAGTTTATAAACTTATGTACAATGTTGTTTGTAAACGTTGTTTCAACTGTTTAAAAGTTGGTCAATATCTAGGAAATAAGCAATAGGTATTATCATAAAAACATACTGTTTTTGACCACTGAATGAAAGAGAGGGACGTTATATGTTTGACGTGTATGTGTGCGTGCATGCTTTCGTGCGTAAATTTTATCAATATTCTACTAGTCGTTTTTGAGTTATAATTAATAATGCATACATTTTTCATCATAGATGAGGTCGTCAAGATAAATAAAAAAATTATGCACTCTTAGATATAACTCAAACAACCCTAATCTGATCATGATAAATACTAATATGGGACCACCTAGGAGTCATGACCTATGTTTCTAAAAAATAACTTCAACTTAGTGATAAATATATTTTAACAAATTCAAACATAGAAATATATAAATAACAAAATTAAAAATAAGCTTTGTATTAAATTAAGTTAGATATTTGCACACCACAATGTGGTGGAATATGTTGGTACGAATAAGTATTCTGTAACAACTTTTAAACACACATATTCCGCAAAAAAATAACTTTCATTTTCACTTTTTTTTAATTTCTTACTCGGTTAGCTTTTCGGTGGGTAATCGCGTTACAAACACACAAAAATCATTAAGTCGATTTGAGAACCTCCTCCTGAGTTTTGGCACCATCGAGACAAAAGATGGTCGAAGTTTTTCATAATTATTGAATTTCATGTTCATACAAAGTGAAATTACCTAGTCAATTTTGGTGGCATTTTATACAATTTTGTTCAGTGAGAGTGCACAAATGAAATAATCATGAAGAAATTAGCGTATCGTGTAGCCAAATCTCACTACATGAGCTTGAGTAATGAGGCCACCGCTTTACTCAAGAGCCTGATATGACTTTACTGACGACTTATGACTGATGACTAATTATAATTGATAAAAATTGATATAAAATTTGATGCAAATTTCTACTTGACTAATGGCAAAATACTAACGTGAAGGCCAAAACCTAAAAAAAGAAAGAATGTACCACCTCCTTTTTTGGGGTCCGTTAAAAAAGTCCGCAAGTGACTTGGTGAAGATTTACCCATTATATGTACTAAGAACACATGGACAAACCTGTAGAAAACCTGACCATACATTATATCGAATCTGACCTTATCACTCTTGTACTTAAAAAGGGCGTGCCAAGTGTGTTCAAACTATATGACATATGACGTTATAGTATCGTGTGTGACCTGAATCATATATGAATTATGTCCAATCCAAATCACACAGTGTTACGTACATTTTATTATTACACTAACTCTCAAATGACGGGGGATACGGCTCATATTGCAATCATTTCTTGCGTGTTTTTTGTGGGGCAAAGGTCGATGATTTTTTAAAACGTTTTTGAAATTGGTGGCATGCAGACAGTTTAATTTCCTAACTTTATGGAATAATAGATGTGCCCGCGACTTCATCGGCGTGTAATTTATCGAAATATATTTTTTAGTTTCTTTTGTTACTAGCTCTCAGCTTTGCACGGTTGGACAAATTTATATGTTATTCGTATACATATACATACAAACCTCTATCTTACCTCTTGAATCGATCTATTTATAAAAAAACGCATCAAAATCTGTTCAGAAGTTTTGAAGTTTTTTTCATACGTAGTGACAGACAGCGGAAAGCGACTTTGTTTTGTACTAAGTAGTATCTTCACACCCATATCCCCGAAGAGGTAGGCAGAGGCAAAACCAGGCCACCCACGACTAGCCGAAGACACTAAGTCCCACTATGTGATAGGTGGCAAGCCTATCGCCAACCGGGCACGTCTCCAATCCCGAGCAATGTTTTCTGTTTGTTGCCCGACCTGGGAATTGAACCCAGGACCTCACGCAGTCAAGTTCGACAAAAAAAACCGTTAGACCACAGAGGTGTTTTGTACTATGTAGTTATCTATCTTGATGATTACTTATGGCTGTTGAAAGATTGGCAAATAGATATACAACGCGAATGTGGATGGATGTAAGTAGCAAGATGGTGTCAAGAGTCTTCAAAACCGACGGGATGTATGAAAAGATAAATTTTTGTGGAAGAAGCTGGACAGGTCTATACGGATTGTGACACTTGGCATTTGATGCTATCTAACTACCTCGCGAAGGAAGGGGCGTGAAGACACGTGTGTGTTCGTTTGTGTGTGTCGCTTGTAGACGCCAAGGACAATAATGTTGAATTTCCACTGGAGTCTGGACTGATTTGTTGGTGGTAAAAATGTACGACGTCTATAGATACATAATAATGGTGCGTTCCAACTTGAATCTGTAGTGCCAAGTATTTAATGTGAATAAACTTACTAGCTACCTTGCCCTCTTATCGGAACACGACAAAATAAGCATTACTATGTCAACGCAAATAAGTAAAGATGTGCTAAAGTTTCAGGCTAGTGCAGCTAAAACTATGCTAGTCTTCTTCACGGTGTTAGTATCAGACTTATTTACCTCTTATGGACTGCTTGGTAGCTATCAGAATCGATTATTACTTTGAAATACAGTAACAAAAACATCAACTATTTTGTTTTTGTTAACATACAGAAAAAAACAACCTCGCCGGTTAGGTACCTAACGGGTTAAATGATTCTGAGTTCATTACGCCCGTCCTCATCATTATCGTGTTCCTTATTTAAGGGTTAAATAGCCTGTTAACGCATACATGTAGTTTACGAAACTAGCCACAAAATGATAAGACGCACAAGTAACACCTTTGATATCTGTAGGAGATGGTTGTCACTTACCAATAGAGCGCGAGCTTATTTGCGCTACATAGAAGAATGTTACAACCAGCTAAAATATCTTTACTAACAAAAATGCGAAAGTCTGTATATTTACGTATATTTACATTTTTACAGTTAAACCGCTTAACCAATTTCGATAAAACTTATCATACACTTATTAACTTATTAAAAAACCGATTTCAAACATAGGCTACTCTTTTTTAACAATCAAATTCCAAAAGAATTTAATAGGAAATATCTGTGTAAATATAAAAAACAAATGCTTTTAGTCTCGCTAAAACTCCAGAGCGACTGAACTGATTTGGCTGTTTTGGTTTTAAGGAAAGTAGGAAAAAAGGAAAAACTAGGAAAAACAACATTTTAATTGTTTCCCATATAAACTGAACGAGTGAAGCGAAATTCACCGGGACAGCTAGTAATTTGTATAAAAATCTGTTTTATGCCGACGAAGTCATTGGCAAATAGCTGGTATATTAACGGTATTTGCTATTGGTATTCGTATTTAGTACCTATATGTACCGGATATTATCAATTCAAACGAGTAAACGCGAAGCCTATAATTTTATTTGTTATTCGTTCTAATACTTATTATGCCATATTGTGTTTATTCTCTTTTTATCGTACAACGAAGAGATGATATAGTATGATTTTTGTATGTAAATAGTAAAATGAATAATAACTGAATGTAGATATTAGGATTAAAATTAGCCTTTTTGCCCCGATATTTAAATAAATAATATGTGTACGCGGGCATAAAAGTGAGCGACATCTAAAACTTAATATCATAAATGCGAAAATTTGTTTCTTAACGTTTTAAGAGTTTTAGCATGCCTTAAAATCTTTGTGTGTAAATATAGTATATATATATATATATATTATTTAATAATGAACTCTTTATTGTACGACTAAATCATGAAATTGTTACACATTACATGGATAAAAATATATTTTATACAAAAGGCAGTTTTATCGCTAACAAGCGATCTCTTCCAAATAACCAATGTCTAGAAGAAAAGTACATCAAAATAAGGACAAGGTACAATATTTGTTTATAAATCAAGATGATCATAAAGGCTACTTTTTATCCTGATATGAAACGGGTTTATTTAGTACTTGAGCACGCGTAATCCAATATTGTAGAGTTTTTATATGAAGTGGAAATGTAATTTAAACTAATAACTAATTTGCACAAGATTGATTCGATTACTGTAATCAAAGCAAATATCTGAGCCTCTTACTTTGAAAGTATTATAAAGGGGTCAGATATTTGTGACGCTTACTGTACAAACTATCGTTAGAATGCCACTGGCAGGTCATTCAATCTTGAATCTTCAGATTTATGTAATTTGACCCGATCCATTCACAAAGCTGCAGAGTTAAGCAAATGTAATAGACCTAAATAAGATGTGAGTATTGCCACTCGAGCCACTTGTAACCGACTTCAAAAAAAATAGAATAAGAACAATTTACTTCTCTTTTACAATAAGCAAACATTAAATCTAAGTAAATATATCTTTAGTAAGAAAATAATTATGTTTAAACCTGTTTATAAGAGATTGGTACCAGTTTTAGGTATAAAGTATAAACTCGTGTCTCAGGTCACCAATATCTTAATAGATAAATAGTAAGCAATCAAGTACAATGGTCTAAGTGCACATTAAAATTAAAGAAAATAAGTGTGTGTGCGCGTGTCCTCCAATTATACATGGATTTTGATAATAGTTTTTTTTTAAAGGCTTCATTATTGTATGGTTTAATAATTCAGACATTTTTATGTGTTTTTACTGCATATTTTTCGTTTATCTCAATGAAGTTTTTATGTGTCTAAATTATTTGTCCTCTAAATTATAGGATATCTTTATAGTTAAAGAAACCAAACAAAAAGGTTCTCCTGCAAACGGCTAGTGACAACCATATCCTGTAAGTGTGAGTGTAAATGAGTTTTCACTTCAAAAGGTTGCGCATTATTAAGTATAACTCAAAAACATAAATTGGATCATAGTTCGGATACACGACCTAATTTTAAAAAAAGGATGGATGACTAGATTTAGAATGACGCCACATTACTTTTCGAGTTGCTCTCAAGACCCGTTTTCATTTGATACCCATATTTTAGAAGTGCATAAAATAATTATTCCCCCAGCTTGGATGGTCCACCATATTGAATTTACAATGACGTCACATTATTTTTCGAGTGGCTCTCAAGGTCCGTGTTTATTTGATATCCATATTTTAGAAGTGCAATAATTATTCCCCATCTTGGATGGTCCAACATATTGAATTTCAAATGACGTCACATTTAGTACCCATATTATAGAAGTGCATTAAAAATGACTATACCGCCATTTTAAATGGTCCGTCATATTGGATTTAGAAATATGTCACTTATTTTATAGTGCATTGTCATCCAAACTACACGATTCAGTTGAAAATATCTGCTTCAAAATAGAGTTCAAAGAATCCACCCGAACAAACATACTCACACACATTGCAAACTAAATAAAAGCTTTTAAAACGAATCCCCTTAGTGAAAAGGTTCCTATGAAGAGAAAAACCGGGAAAATTGTAGGTAAAATGGGAAAACATTATTGTTATTTTTTCCATTGTAGCTGCTAGCAATACGGTGTTTGCCAGTTTGGCTAGTATACATTACTTAGCAATAATTGTTTTTAAATAGAAATAAATAATCAATAAATAACCCTGGACAAGTTACACAAATTGAATCTATGGAGGCAAATAGATTAAATAGGCAAATTATAGCCTTGTGTTAAGGGAGCTATTTACCGATACTAATACATAATTCTTAAATAGATACTAGGCTAAATTTAAACACCCAGATTAGAAAAATCTAAATCTTTATCACAGAAATTATTGCCTCCGTCGAGAATCAAACACGAGCCTCGCGGTTGGTCGTTGGATGCGTGTACGCTAGTCCCGCGACCAATGAAGCGGTCAAAATTATTTGATATACTGATTTAAATTTATTACTGTTTACTAGTATAGTAGCTGTCCCTGAAACTTCGTTCCACCCATTAAGTTTGTATGGAAAAAAAATATTATTCTAGTTTCCTCGCAGTTGACCAAGTTAAAAAGTCTCCTATGTCCGTCACCTGGTTCTAAGTTATATAATGTATCATTACATTAATTATTGTATACATAATTGAAAATAAGTGAAAAAAAAGGCACGCTGAGTTTCTTGCCAGATCTTCTCAAAGTGAGGACGCGTTCCGATCTAGCGGTAGATTTAGTATTATATAGACGCGTCACAAGTGCGTCTTGTAGGTTAACGTGAAATAAATATAATTTTGAATTTTAGCTAATAACCGTAAATTTTATCCAAATTGGTTTAACCGTCGTTTCTGTGGTCTAGCGGTCCGGGTGTTGGACTTGACTGCATGAGGTCCCGGGTTCGAATCCCGGGTCGGCCAACAAAAAGAAAATTGGATTTTTCTAATTTTCTAATAAAAAATTGTTGGTCGGGAAATGCGATAGGCTTGCCAAATATTACATTGTGGGACTTAGTGTCTTCGGCTAGTCGTGGGTGCCTTGGTTGTACCTCTGCCTACCTCTTCGGGGATATGGGCGTGAAGATACTTTTTTTTTCTTTTGGTTTAACCTTTTTTGTGTTATAAATAATATAACTAACACAGCTTTATTTTATATAGATATAAGGTAGAGGTATAGTTACTAGGAACTATATGTTTTGCTATGATTAAAAACAGTATCTAGTTATGATTTAATGAATGGGTTTCAGAGCGTAAACCATTGCGTAAGCAGCTTAGTCTGAGTTTAATGCAACGTGTAATATAGTTGGTAATAAAGATATATTGTTGAAATAACCTTTAGCAAATTGGTAAAGCTCATCTTAATTTGTTTTGTAAATTTTTGTTCTGATGCCAAAACATTACGACACGAAGATCGTTCTACGATTTCCGCCTGGACTTTCGCTGACGAGAATATACTTATTACCTACCAAATATCTATATAGACTACGACTTAAGGCCCCATACTTAGTCAGCCAGAAGAGCCAATCAGCGCACTCCCCTGTTCCATGATTACTATGAAATATTGCGCTCTAAATTAAATGTCTTAAGCGCCAAATCACTATTTTTGACACTATAAAAGTAATTTGAAAAAAAATATAAAAACTTAAACAGTAATCTTTTAGGTATAATACTTATATATGTTTATTGTAAATCTGGTGTCGATATTTTCATAATTGAAGTAGACAGATGGGTTTTTCTTTCAAAAAAGGGTTAACTTTTTGATTTTCTTCTATCGAGCAAAGTGAAATGAATCGTGTTTTGGAAACACTAGTCTTATAAAGCATATTAATGTTAATCTTGTGTATTTTTTTCGCCAAGATCCATAATTGCTTTGTATGAAAAAAACAGTATATTGCTGACGTATTTTAGCATACATGGCCCCTTAAGGTATAAGGCAAGTGGCATTGGACATTTTCCTCTCCCGTCGGGAACAATCTTTACTCCATATGTATATAATGATTTTGATTAAAATATAAATTTACTGATGCTAGAAGAAGTTGCAATTGCAATATTAATTTTGCACTGTCATCCAATTTCCACATGTATGCAATATTTCAGCTCAATTGGTAATCTGTAAGTGGATTAAAATCATTTTGCAAAATTCCAAAGGGACAAACATACATATATTGCAAGATTTTACTTGAAAAATATAATTAAAAGTAAGGTTGAAAATGAGAAACAGCCCTAGTCAAAATCTTTATCTAATGTAGTTAAGAAACATCTGGAACATGTCAGCTTTGAAATAAAAAAAAATCCATGTCAAAGTCGATCCATCTGCTCAAAAATTATGATGACAAACAGACATACACACAGACTCGTCAAACTCTGTCTCCTTTCTCCTCTTTTTCCACAGGGGAATAAAACACGTTATTTCTTTCATAATACTGTTATTTGCTGTCTTTATTAGTTTTACGAACTTTGAAGGGTCTGCTAGTATTAGATTATTTGAAAATAATAACCAAATCACTCAAACTGGTTTATTATTAGGATATAGAACTCTATAACTTTAAACAATTTTAATTACAGTGTTAGAGATGGCGGTTTGTGTGAAATACAGCAAACAATCACACGGCTTTCCGATAAAAAGACGTTACTGGTGCTACAGTCTCATTTGGATGAAGTTTTACGCCTAGTGTGCAAGCTGACGTAATGTTGATATTAAAATACAAATGTATTTATTTAATATACTAGCGGCCCGGTACGTGCTTCGCTACGTATAAACGGAAATATTAAAAGAATATATTGGAACATTAAATTAATTTATTTAAACAAAAAAATATTTAATTAATTGCTAGCTATTTTACAACTTAATCGAAACCATTTGGAATATATTTAATGGATTTGACTTAATTAAAATACTTCACATTTATCTCATTGAAATTTTCGATAACACCCGTATGCACAAAATATGTTTTTTCAACAAAGAAACATACATATAAATGCATGTAGTTCACTTCAACAGTTCAAAACTTACCGTTTGTGTAAATGCGTTTGACAATTTAATTAATTCAAATAAAGCCTGTAAACGATATGAAATACCGACGGCTCGTAAACACAAAGCAATAATTATCGCTGACGATTTACTTTGAAATGACTGGAAATTGTACATAAGTCTTTATAATTTGTGCTGGAAATGACCGCATACAGCATGAATGACATAACACAACAAAATAAAAAAGAAAGAAAAAAGTATTAATATGACAGCACAATCCCCATCTGAAAATAGGTTTCAATTTGACTGAAAAATACCCAATAACAAAACGATCCGCAATTTAATGAATTCATTTGTTACAAAAAATGTGATAAGTGAAGAACCGCTTGACCGATTTTATGCAAACTTCACATAAACCATCTACTAAATAGCCCGAACAAAGCCCAAACATTTAGTGTGGATAGGTGAGCCCGTTCTTGAGTTATAAAATTACAACGAAAGGTGGTATTGATTTTTATATGTATACTAACTGACCCAGCAAAATTTGTATCGCTTGACATTAATGCTTCGATATTAGCGCAGTCTGTCAGACCCAATGTGAAACATTCCAAAATCAACAACTACTTACTATTAAAAAATAATTAACAAAACATGTTCCAGGGGACCAAATTTTTAATCTAAACCATTCTCGAATTCCCTTGAACACCCACAAATAATTTCATCATCAAAATCAGTCCTGTCGTCTAGAAGGAGCTCAGTGACAAACACACAAACACAAGAATTATGTATAAAAAAAGTAAGTAAGTAAGTATCTTCACGCCCATATCCCCGAAGAGGTAGGCAGAAGCACAACCAGGGCACCTACAACTAGCCGAAGACACTAAGTCCCACAATGTGATAGGTGGCAAAAGCCTATCGCCAACCGGGCATATTTCCAATCCCGACCAACATTTTTTTTTATTAGAAAATTGGAAAAACCCATTTTCTTTTTTTTGGCCGCCTTATTTTTAGATAATTTGTAAACTAAGTTTAATTATAGTTCGCTGAAGATATATTTGACATTTTTGAGATTCAGCGGAATACGAGGCATTATAAATTATAAAGCGACGTGGCTCTCTTTCTGTGTGTTTGTGTGTATCTGTGGCACTAGTGTAACGGATGGACCAATTTTGATGTGAATTTTTTGTTTGAAAACTGATATGATCTAGATGATTTTTAGTTACATTACTTAAAGGCTTTATCGGGGGTTACCTATTGAAAATTTATAATTTTGTGTTATGTTTGATTATCTGTTGCCTTCTGTAGGCAGTGATTTTATACTTTGCTGTAGAAATTTGGGTTTAATTCTTGTTTTTAATTAAATTGTTTTGATAGTCATCTATGTGATATAGCGGTCCAGAGTTAAACTTGATTTCATGAGGTCTCGGGTTCGACCCCGGGTAAGGCTATCCAAAGTAAACGTGTTTTTTAACTTTGTAATAAAAAATTAAATCGGGATTGAATGGACATGTGCCCGGTCGGCGATAGGCTTTCTTAATTTCATCAAAATCGGTTTAATGAAAGAATAACAGACAGATAGAATTTCGCATTCATAATATATGTATGAATGGATAAGTACTCCCCAGATTACATTGCCACCAATTCTGGATCTGATGATGTAATATCAGTGATATCGAGAGGAAATCTCTTTGTGTACCTAAATGACTTTTTAAAAGGTTTTTTGCAGTTTTATTAAGCTCGAATCATACTACCATTGTAACATAGATTTTGATGGGATATTACACATTAATCTGAAAATCGCCCAACATCTATTTTTCATACCTCTAAGGGCCACTTGCACATTCCCGGGTTACTTTTAAAATAGAGTTAAACTGTCAAATACAAGGTGATTTAACTCTAGTTAGACGCTAACTCAGTGTTAAATGCTTAACCCAGGAACGTGCAAGTGGCCCTAAGTGATACCTAAGGGTGACTGATTTTTTTGATTTTTTTTAATAAAATCACATTAAAAATATTGGAGAACAACGTCTGCCGAGTCAGCTAGTAATATATAGTATTATCGGGTAAAGTACTTCAAGGTTTATATCTTTATTACAATGTGATACATACTATTATATTATATATAAATAAATAAATATCCCTGGACAAGTTACACAAATTGAATCTAACCCCAAAGTAAGCAATTTATATGCTTGTGTTATGGGTGTTAGTCAACGATTCTAATACTTAAATACTACTACTTAAACAGATACTATTACTACTTAAATAGATACCAGAATATATTTAATAAACACCTAGACCTGGAAATGCAGACATCTAAATGTTCATCACACAAATGCCTGCCCCCGTCAGGAATCGAACCCAAGCCTCGCGGTTCGTCGATGCAGTTAGGCGAATACGACAGCCACTCGACCAAAGAGGCGATCGAACGTAATTTTCATTATATTATCAACGTAATTTTACTTCTACATTAGTCCATGATACGGTGGATGGGGTTTATATACCACAGATAGTTATTTCTTAGAGAGCCGTATGCTTTTCACAGAAAAGTATTCCAATGGTCCAATTGTTAAAATCAGTTTACATGCTTAATTGTTTAAAGAAGAAAATATTTCCTTTTTTATTGTTTGTGTCGAAGGAAGCATTTTTCTTTTAAACATCATTATCCCCTCTGTGGTCTAGCGGTCCGGCGTCGAATTTCACTTCTTGATTCCTCCGGGATCTCCAGGTCGGGGAAAATAAAATTAGAAAATGTATATTTTCAATTTTGTAATAAAGATACGTTGCCCGGAATTGGATATGTGCCCGGTTGGCGATATTCTTGCGACGTATCACATTTTGCTACTTAGTGTCTTTGGCTTATCGTGGACGCCCATATGCCCTTCGGGATATGGGCGTGAAGATACTTACTTTTTGTCTTTAAGGTCTCCCCTTTTAAGAAACAAGTTCGGCACAGAGAAGTCAGAGAGAGAAAACACAGAAATGGTCATAAATAAAAACATACTTTCAAAAACATTTTTGTAGAGATTGCGTTCTTTTAACATTTCATTAACATGATCGGGTCAAGGTTGATGTTGAAGTTTCAATGTTTACAAACATCTGAACATACATACATGCTGAAAAACTTTCGCATTTATAATATGACCAGTGGTTTCCAGTAGATTCTTATGCTCTTGTATATATTATATATTATGATATATTATATCACTATCTATAAGACCATCCAATCTATATTTATAAAAATTAATCCCCATTTCGCTTACTATTTTGCTTTTTTTGTTGTATTAGTATAAATTGCCAGGAAAATTACAAGGGCAATGGGATAAAAATCCTTTATTTTTTCCATAAACTGTTAGTAGCTGCTAATGTCGAGCTAAAGTTCACCGGGTTGGCTAGTGTTTTATAATTTTTAAAATCGTTTTGGTTGTTCTAGAGGATACATGTTAAAACAATCAAACCTTGTTAAAAGAATAGGAATATTGGGATTGAAGGAAATATATTTCTTTTCTATCCCTTAAATAAAACCTTTCTTTGATTTTGAACTGTCGTTTACTTTTTCCACACAGATTGAATCAAATCCCAAAGTAAGCGAATTACATGTGGGTGTTATGGGTGTTATACTAACGCTATATAGAAATACTTACATAGGTACAAGAATAAATTTAATAAACACCCAGACTCAGAAATGAGAACATCTAAATGTTCATCACACAAATGCACGTGAATCGAATCTGAGTCTCCCGGAGTTAGTCGTATACGCTAACCCCTCGACCAACGAGGTTTCTGAAAGCTAAAAGCTGTTCGGTTGTTTCCCAAATTCCATTGAAATAACTATGTGTTGTTCTTTCAAAGCGGAAATCGGAATTAGTCTGGGCTGAGCATTTCTTATATTTAAAGCAATTTTATTCCTTTATTAATAAAAAAATATTGGACAAAATTAATTTGAAAGATTTAGCTTTGTATTCTCTTTTCGACTTTGAAAATGGAAGATGGTTATATGCTCGATTTCTATATTTTGTTTACATATACATATCTTCACGACAATTCTCTTACGTAGTAGGTAGAAATGTCACGATCCGTGCAGACCTACTTCACATAATATATTACATACTTGTATTCCTATAACTTCATGACTAGCTACTAGCTAATTTTTTTATGTATGTTATTCGAAGTCTCCGTCACTTCTCAGCCGAAAAAAAAAATTACAGTAACCTATTTCCGAGGTCAGAAGCGGTCCTATTGCGCCCTATTGCCACCAAGTCTGGATCTGATGATGGAATCCCTGGAAAATTGAGGAAAATACCTAATTTATGTGTACGGAGATGATTACTTTATGGCAGCCTTATCGCCATTAAATTATTAAATTAACACAATTTCTCGACGTAAGTGTATATATTTTATTTATAGATCCGGTTATGGCAACGAATTATCACAATAAAATATAATTAAATTGCGCTATTCAACATTACATCTGATAATTATTTTAATAACATAATAAAACGATATCGTTGTAAATTGCTCATAGATCATATATTTTTATACACTTTACACATTAATGATAGTTTTTTCCACATATAATATATTATATCACGAATTCAGTAAAAGATACAAACATTTTAAATACTTAAATTTAAATCACAATACATCGCATAGTTTTATTTAAATTCGCAAAGCATTTATCCTTACATGTTCATATCATAAAACGGTAATTAAAGTCAGATTAATATACTTACATAACCGACCTAGTTACTATGTTTATTCTATAAACCGATGGTATTGATAAGATGGACGTAACCATAAAATATTGAGGCTTCCTACAATTAAACAAGTTTCACTATCAATCATATTTAACTCGTTCTCGAAACAAATTCGTAACCTCCTGCATTACATACATATCTGTATATCAAATATTTCACTTTTTTTTACACTGAACTCTTTCCACCAAGGGCAACTCGATTGCACTTAAACGTAAGCTTAAACCGTTCGTTTTCTATTGTCGCTTAACTATTTTACCCCACCTGTACCAGCCCCACCAATTTTAAAACTCCTTTCCCCGGTAGAGTTTGTTCGTATGGACTATCTTTCTAAAATGGTTGGTTAATCAGGCAAGTAGGGATGAACCAAGGGGCAAGATTATGCAATTGTTGAACACAAGATTGTGTATATAAGCTAGATGCAGGATTGAGTCAAGTAGAAAGCATCAACTTCAAATAAGTGTATACACTATCAGTCCAGCAACCAAAAACATGTACGCGAAACTCACTGTAAGTTTCGAAATGTTTGTGATATTTTTTTTAACATAGCAATTTGATAATTAAAAACAATTATTCTTCCAGCTTGTCGCCCTCATGGTGTGTGCTGTGGTAGCAGTCCCTGTTCCAGGAGGCCACGAACAGTAAGTATTTACTCCCTTTTATGTTTAAAAAAATCAAAACATATTTTAATTGAAACTATTTTCAAAAATAAAAGAGAAAAATTAAAATGTAAAAATACAGATAGTAAATCAATTCAAATTAAAAAAAAATAACGTTTCAAAAAACAATTACAAAATATGTACAGCATTATTAATAATTAAATATCCTAAGTATTATTACCAAGAAAATATGACATATTAATACAATTATTTTTATTATTGCCAGTAGATTTTCTTGAGCTATTATTTATTAACTATGTATATTTTAAAACTATTATAGTAGTAAATACATTGTTTCAATATATGCGAATTATATTGCGATTTGGCGAATAAAATGTAAAGTACTTTTAACAGCCTTTATATAAAATTAAGTCCATATACGTTAATTACAAATCTAATGTTTACAACAAATAATACTTTCATTAGCATATTTATTTTACACGAAGTTTGACTAGGAGTGAATAATTTCAAACGCTCACTAAAATTTTAACAATATATTTTAAAATTTCGGTATGATCAAACATATAATCCTGTCTATTAATTGCTTCTATGCAACAGTCAACCCAAAATAAAAACATACGCCAAGCCTAAATAAAATCTTTAGGTGCGTTATTCTAATAAGAATTAATTGAATCGATTCAGTTAATTAGAGTGTACGAAATCGTGTCATACTATACTGATCTGCTAATTCGTATGTCTGCAATTAGGACAACGCCTTACTTTGCTTAAAGAATAGTACTGGAGTTGATAATAATTAGCTACAGCAAAACTGTAAAAGCTACTTCAACGAAATCATTAGATAACATACCGCGGTTTGATGATTATATTTGCTAAAGATTAGTAAATGATTCCGAAAAGTTCCTTTATAAATTTTATCAACATCCTACTAATAGTTTTTGAGTTATACACAATAATGCATAAATTTTCTTTTAATGACAAAATATAGGACCACCAATTGAAAAGGAATGACCTATGTTTCTAAAAAAGAACTATCAAAATTGGTTTGCTATTGAACGAGTAATTGGGAAACAAACATACAAAAAATTAAATTAAGAAACCTACAGTCGATTTGCATCTCCTTTGTGGGTTCGGTTAAAACACATACTTCAAGCGTAATATTACTTTCTGTCTGTTACGCTTTCACAGCTAAACTGCAGGACATATTTTGATAAAATTTTATAGATAACATTTTGTCATTTTTAATGAATCTACGTCATTAGTAGAAACAAAAATCTCAAAATTACTTGACTTGTAGATTGAAATTCAGCAGATAATTAATAATTGAGTAGAAAATTTTAGTGCACTACCAGGGAATGTTAAAGTTTGTTTGTCACGGTACGTCCGTCTATATTCGGAAGAAAGACAGAATGAGTTTACGCAGGAGAGCTAAAGAATTTCTAGTTATAATAACTCTCAGAAGCCTAGAATCTTCCAGATTTTTTCGGCCAACTCACTCAAGTGTGGTCACATAGAACATTCACTTGTGTGGTCATTCGGAATGGCACAGTTGCGATATTTCATAAGGGCTACTTTAGTAGGGCATTTATCAAAAAGTGTGTCATAATCGACCGTTGGAACCACAAAGTATCTATATCATCTATATTTTGGGCCTAAACTGTTTGTCACGCAGATAAAGCCATTGCTTTGTCCCAAAACTTGTGTTAGAATGTTAATTTTAATTTCAAAGTAATAAGTTCATATTTAAATCTTTTATTTTTTACATTCTACGTACTCTCTATTAGCGGTTGTCCTGGTTGACCAAGCCCAGTGAAGTTGTAAAAACTTCGTGGTTGTTGTTACTAACAGACAAGTTTTTTTTCTTTTTTTTGCTTTCTTTAGTTTTTGGCACTAGCGTTAGCATTTGCCATTTGTCAAGTTGAATTTTTTTCCAAGTTACCCGATTACACATAATTGTGTTCAAATATTCAATATTAGTCATAAGTCGTCCAAGAAAGTCACGGCAGGGTCTTGAGTAAAGCGTCATTACTCAAGCTCAATTAATGAGATTTGTGCAACGACGAAATACACGATACACTAATTTCTTCATAAATATTTCACTTGTGCACTTTAACTGAAAAAAATTGAAATAATTGTCACCTAAATTAACTAATTTTACTCATAATATACACAACAGTTCAATAACTACCCAAAAGATACAAACATATTTTTTCATGATGGCGCCAAAACTCAACGTTAATACATAAGTCATAAAAAAGATTTGTTGTGTATTCCTTGTTGACGATGTTTAATAATTATGAATATTTGTATTTGCGTTGTAAGTTAATGATAAACACATTATTTTGCGCGGCTATCTGATTAGTACACGTAAAAAACACGAGCGAATGTTAATAAAAAGTGAGGTTATATTTTGTCGGATAATTTCTATCTCTACTTCATCAGTTCTCTGCCGCACATGGAAGTTTTAAATATATTGTAAATTAGTGAAAGTCCTTAATTAGCGAAGACATCAAATTAGTGCTTGTTGTAGACGCTAATGTTTATTTGTTACCTTATATTACGTCGGCCATTATTACTAACAGCTAAAGCTCGATGTATCAACCGCGTTCTTGGCGTTTGTAGGCTGTGATGGAATTAAGATCGACTTGATTGCAGCTAAATGATATATTGCACAGAATAGAAGGCCTTTGCTCATACCCGTAGGCTACTGACTGTTTCAATCAATGTTTCCGTTTTGCAATATAAATATACATCTGCACGTATTCCTTAAAAGTTGGGTTTGTCCTAGAATTTTCTTTAGATTTGGTACGGTTTTTACAATTCTAATATATGGTTGTCTTTGTACATGCGATAGCGAACAAGTTTGTAGCTTTTTTTGATGGTAAGGCACTACTGTCACGTATAAGAACCACAAATGTTACAAGTGACCGCGTATGGTAAAGGTACGTCGTCGTTTGGCTATGTTTTTACTATTTAGCAACGTTATCCTACGCTCCAGCACGGAAAACGACATTGGCAAACACTAGCGTAAGTGCGTAGCGTTTGAATGCGTAGGAGCTGCTCTACCTACCTACCCTACTCAACGACCAAATCCTTGTTTAATTATATTTAAGTACAAGGTTTTTTAAAATGTGAACATCCATAAAATACATATACCTAAAATTTATTACACCCCTATTTATAACACTATTTTGATTAAAATACTACCTCCTGCGTCCATAAGACACTATGGCATAAATTAATTTGTATATCCTCTTAATATTGTAAATGCGAAAGTTTGTCTTTTTGTTTGTGACTCCTTCACGCAAAAACTGCTGAACCTATTTTAATGAAATTTGGTACACACATAGAGGCTAACTTGGATTAACACTTAGTATAGTTTTATCCCGAAATAATGTTCCTGTGAGATCACGCGGGCAACGCCGCTGGCAACAACTAGTGATTCTTTTTTCTTAAACAAATTACACTTCTGCTTCACAAGAAGCAAACTAAATATTAGGTGTTAGTTAACGACTATTGTAGATAAAAAGATACCGGAATAGATTAAAAACCCAGACCTAGAAATACAGATATTAGCTAGTATATTAAGTAAATGACGTAAGTAACCTTGTAAACATAAATAGCATTAATTTTATCCAAGTAATCATATACTTAAGAGTGAAAGGCTGCGCTTTCAAAGTATTATTAATGCTGGCCAACTCCTTGACATCTTATGTAAGACTAACGTAAGTGTTTACTATAGTGCATACAGATTTAAATGCATTATTAAATTTTAGCGATTTATATCATTCCATGTTATCATAGGATATGTTTTGGAACGTAGTTCCTAAAGCGGTAGACACACTAAGCGGAGTGAGACGGCGAAAAATGTGTAAAAATACCTTTTCTCGACATTGACGAATTTCTTTGTTTTTTTACGAATGGCAAGATATATTGATATTATATGTAAACAAATCCACATACTTTGGATGCTGTAAAAAATGTAAACTTCTAAGCCAATATAATCAAACACTGTACTAAGAAATAAAAAAAATACATAAAAAATTACCCCAGTTCTAGTTTCAAGTCTATGGCCCCGAGTTAGAACGAAATCCATACTAAGAACAAGTTGCAATCGTCTGTGATTTATTTAAATATTTGATAATATTTTCAATGCCTCTTGCTATTCGTAAAAAATAACGGAATTAGTAATATTATATTTGACACGAATGTACAAGTGGTATAGCAACAAGTGTTGGGAAAAAGTCTTATTACTCATTTTTTCTATTTCGCTCCCATCCCTCTTAAATGTACTCGTACCGAGCAAAAAGGACCTTCGTTACAATAATTTCCAATCCGCT
>NJDC01000360.1:1405389-1416925 GCA_002245475.1 Calephelis virginiensis
TCTATGGCCCCGAGTTAGAACGAAATCCATACTAAGAACAAGTTGGAATCGTCTGTGATTTATTTAAATATTTAATAATATTTTCAATGCCTCTTGCTATTCGTAAATAATAACGGAAGTAGTAATATTATATTTGACACGAATGTACAAGTGGTATAGCAACAAGTGTTGAGAAAAAGTCTTATTACTCATTTTTTCTATTTCGCTCCCATCCCTCGTAAATGTACTCGTACCGAGCAAAAAGGACCTTCGTTACAATAATTTCCAATCCGCTAGTCTTCTGTTCGAATTATAATGATAATGATTAATCATTATGATGAAACGAAATGTTTGTGATAGTTACTGGTAGAACATTTTTATGAATGTAATTATTTATACTTATTAATACATATAGACTAAAGTAATAGGTTCAACTTAGTATTGTAGTCTTTATTACACTGACATTTGACTTTACTCTTACTTTAGTCTTTTGTTATTAATAAGGTAGTGTGTGTTTAAACATAAACATTTACGTCTAGATTTAGGTATCTTATAAATTGGCATCGTTGACTAAACTCAAAACTAACAATCTGCTTGTTTAGTTAGTTTAGTTCCTGTGGATATATCCAGAATATTTTTTTTCATTAAATATTCCTGAGGAAATGAGTATCAAATTAATAAAAGAAACATGAGACGCTGCGTTTAAATTCTGTTTTTATTTCTACATGCCATGTTAAATCGTTAGTTTTGTCGAATTTATGATTTTTGAAAGGACTAAACTCTTTTGTTCTTAGTTCAAGTAAAATTAGATTTTTTGTAGTTACTACCGACGATCGGTACTTCAAATTCATCGCAGTTAAAACAGTTATAACATTTTAATACAAAACTTTGAACTCTGTTATATATCTGTATCTGTTCGTCTAATAAACTACGTAATAATGGAATTTAGAAAACTAGGAAGAAGTAACAAATTCTTTACTACGATTGTCTAAAGATTTCATTGTGACTTGGAACCTGGTGAAACTATTTATAGGAAAAAAGTATAAACTATAAGAAAAGTGAAAGACTTGCAAGTCTGTGAGCCGTAAGGTATGTTCTAATTGGTATTTAGGAATCCTTTGCTCTCGTAAGTGGATTGGCGAATAGATATTGCAGTGGGCAACAAAAAAGAAAATTGGGTTTTTCCAATTTCCTAATAAAAAAAACTTTTTGTAACAGGACGCCTTTTTTTAGGTGTTTAGTATTCCTGGCAATCTTTGAATGTAATCTTAATAAAAAAAAGTTCTTCGAGTATTCCGCGCTATGGTCAACTCAAATAAAATATTTTAAAAGACGATCCATCAGCTCTGGAGTTATGATTATTATAAGAACCAGACTTTGTGGTCACCTCTGTGGTCTAGCGTTCCGGGTGTTGGACTTGACTTCGTGAGGTCCCGGGTTCGAATCCCGGGTCGGCCAACAAAAAGAAAATTGGATTTTTCCAATTTTCTATTAAAAAAAAATGTTGGTTGGGATTGGAAATGTGCCCGGTTGGCGATAGGCTTGCCACCTATCACATTGTGGGACTTAGTGTCTTCGGCTAGTCGTGGGTGCCCTGGTTGTGCCTCTGCCTACCTCTTCGGGGATATGGGCGTGAAGATACTTTTTTTTAAGATACATAATGTATTGGACATTAATACTGTCCTATTTGCACATAGGTAATCTTAACACAATCTAAGAAAATTTAAAATTCAATCAGAAGGCTCGAGTTCGACTCTTGACGAGAACTGACAATATCTAGATGTCTATATTTCTGGGGATGAATGTTTATTAAATTTATTCTAGTAGGTATCTCTTAAGTATTAGTATCGTTGACCAACATCCATACACACGCTTATAAATAGCTTTGGAGAGAGATTAATTTGTATTTTTTGTCCACTGATTATTTGTCATTTACTAGCTGTCCATATGCGACTTCGTCAGCGTAGAATAGTAACAATATTTATACAAACTTTCATCCCCTATTAGTCCTTGGGAAGAAGTTTTATTTTTAAATATAGCTTACGTTTGTACTTGTATCATTAGCGGTATGCAAAATAAATTTCATTATAATCGGTTCAGCTGTATGGCCATGAAAGAGCAACAGACAGACAGTCAGGCTTTCGCATTTATAATACAGATATGGATTGTATATTATTATGAAATTGGTTCTTCACCAAATTGATATTGTATCATTGGACCATATTAACCACTATATTGGCAAACATTTGTACTAGTAACCGAATTCTTCGTCCTTGGTATAACTTGTGAAATAACAATCTCAACTGTTTGTTACTAACAAAATGTTTAATTGTATGTTGTTACGTATTCGATAAAAGTAGGTTCTAATTTCAAATCCTATTTTTTATGTATATAAATTGATTTTTTTATTATTTATAAACCGATTTAAAAAAATCATTCTTTATTCGAAAAAGCGTATTTCTGAGATTATTTATAAATCCGGGTCTGATGTGGTTATCTCAGGTATAACGAGAAAAATACTCCATGTTTGTGTACTTACGGCCAATATTAATAACCTATACTATTTTAGATGAGTTAACAAACGACTGTTATTTTTAATAGTTAATTAAAAATATATCTTAGTAATAAAACTCTAGTTGGCCTATCTCTATTGGTATTGTGTTATTAATAAAGTCGGCATCATTATTAACCTGGAAGTTAGTTATCTACAGTTTTACTGCTCTTATATATAGATTTTATTTCTTTTTTATATTTCTATATGACTGATATAAACTTCACGAAAAAAAAATGTCTGCTCTATAGTTAGATCAAATTGAAGGCTTTAATTTGTGAAATTAGTTCATAAAAAACAATTTAAAACTAAATAATAAAACCTAATCTTCAGTTTAAATTACCAAACCCATAAGTCAGAACTGTACGTATATATATAATATCAAACATCAAACATATGTAAATCAATATTGTATTTCAATATCTTTACACCTATATTCAATTTCGAATTATTATTACATTAATTTACGAATTCAGGATGATTTTTTAGTAAATTTACAATTCCCTTGTGCTTTAGGTCACAGGCAAGACTTGCATACTAACGGTATTTGTGCCAGTATACTCAGCAAATCCAAAACCAGTTGAAAAACAACACAAGGCACGTCTTCAAACAACACCAGTCATATTATAAACAAGTTTGACTAAACTGCATTCAATAAAAACTATGTAAAATTAGAGTACATTAAACATCTTTCAAAGGGAAAAGCTCTGAGGTGTTACATAGATAAAATGACGATTTAATAACGTTAACTTAAATATAATATCACTTATAGATACAAAATGATAAATTAACTATTTGACCCAGCAAACTAAGGTTATACAAATCACTAGCAGCCCGTCCCAGCTTTGCACGAGTAAAATAACTTCTATTTTATGTACACATAAACATTCCATTGAATCACTCTATCTATTAAAATAACCGCATCAAAATCCATTCCGTAGTTTTAAAGATATAAGCATATATAGGAGCTGACAGTGGAAAGCGATTTTGGTTTGCACCATGTGATATATGTGGTAAGAAATACAAAGTCTAATCTACTTGCCAATTAAGCATAAAAGTCTAGAAGTTTCATAGGAGTCAAAGCATTAACACCGTGAACCCGAATTTTCTATTCATTCAAGTCACAAGGTTAGTTTCGATATTAGTTTAGTTAGATTTTAATAATTTACACGAATTTTAATAAATTTATATCTTTTTATTAATAATAAACACGAAATTTTTAAAGATACGAATTCATTTAAACTAACGAATACATATTATCTTTATTTATTTGCATCAAAACTCTAAAATAAGATTTTTTATGGCAGGTTCATGATACATTTTGTTTTAAATAAAATCGAAATGCTTTAAGTTGTAACTCATGAATGAAAATTATCACTGAATCTGAAACACTAGCCGTTCTAATAATAAACTTGGACTAAAGTACTCCAAGGTTTAATTTGGTGTTATAGTCCTAATTACAGTCTGACACAGAATATAACATCAACTTAACTTTACTCTCACTTTAGTCTCTCTTTATTAGTAAGACAGTAGCAGTTTAAATTTAAATATTTCGTTACCGAGAAAGGTGGAATTGAACGCGAACTAATGGTTTTATCGACATGTTTTATTGAATATCCATAAGATTGAACGGGGGATTAAGTACAGCTTATGCGAGTGAAAGCAAACGAGAACGCTTTGCCCTAAATTATTTATAGGGCATATATTAAGAATGTGTTTTCAAACTTATTTCTTTATACTAGTGGTCGCCCATTGGTCGAAATTCGACCATTTTAATATATTAATATCCAAATTTTAATATTTGTTTGTGTGTGTCAAAGGCATGGTAGTGTGGGTAATGTTTTATTTACTGATTTAATGTACTTTATAAGCAGTATTATTAAAAAATATTAGCGTTTTGCACTTCTCCCTACACTTACACTATAAGTGTGCCAAATTTCATTCTCCTCCGTCAGCGCAATTTTCGTAAAAAGGGGTCAAAAGTTTTGGCATCACGTATAGATAAATGTTTTATTTTGTTATAGAAAAGATGTCTTCCGTTCCCGTTTGTCTTTCCTTCATCGTAGAATAGTTTTTCATACAAACTTTCCTCTTACATTACAGCCTTTTAAGGGTTGATTTTTAAAAAGTAAATAGATTAAACACTAGTCTTTAACTGTACGTTTATCAAATTTCACCACAATTGGTCTATTAACGATAGAATGACCTGTTAATTATAGTTGTAATTAATATTAAATAAATACTAAATATCTCAAAACAAGTCACACAAATTGAATCTAACCCCAAAGAAAGGAAATTATGTGCTTGTGTCATGGGTGTTAGCTAAAGATTCTAATACATAAAAACACTTAAATAGATACCAGAATAAATTTAATAAGCACCCAGATCCGAAAATGCAGACATCTAAATGTTCATCATACAAATGCCTGCCCCCGTCGGGAATTGAACCCGAGCCTCGCGGTTAATCGGTGTAGTTAGGCATGTACCCTAGCCACTCGACCAACGAGGTGAAAGTGGGTAACTTATTCTTTTGTTTCCGTGTTCTTTCCTTAACATCACATGGTACTAACTCATAACATCTATCGTGTCAGTGAGATACATAGAGTATTTATTATCGATATAGCCTTTGATAATTGCATAAAATTTAGAGCTAAATTAATTAATTAATAAGTTGAATCTTCCACAATAGTTATTTTAATACAAATTTATTCTGTAATTAAAATTTAGTTAGGTAATTTAGTGTTCTTAGTTTTCATAATGAAACAGTTTTTTACTTGTAACTAATTTTTAAAGTATGTCAATATTAAGTAATATTAACACTTAAATATTAAGTATTACTTAATGCAATACATTTAAAATAATTAAGTTATATTAAATACACACGATTAACATTCGTTAAAAATTAAACCGAACTGATTATGATTTTGGGTATAATTATTATGAATTATGATCATTATTATGTAGATCACGCTGTACGGTATCTCGTATTAATGCGTCAGTCCTATTTTTAATTGTTTTATTGGACTTTCCAAACAGATATAATTTTAAACATTATTATGAAACATAAACTTAATAATGAATACGAAAGTGTGTTTGTTTACGTTTTTAACCGGCTACTTTTTGCCCAACATTTATTCCGGGCTAAACACTCAAGAGCTAAATGCTCAGGCGTATCCGCAAGCAACATCTATGTTTACGAGGAAGTGTTTGACTTAGAAACATACACTTTTCTGGCGTACCTCTGAAACGTTGTATAATTTTATTAACTCAGCTATACATCTTATTAATAATAATTATATAAACGATTTGTAAGACCAGTGTAGTAATTACTCATAATTATTTTGACCATCATTTTGGTTATCGAAATTAAGACTTCTTGTTTGTTAATTGACAGAATAAATTAGTCTAGTCTAGAGTCGGATACTGCAAGTATTTGAACGGATATATTTACCTAATTCGTTTTTATTTAGTATTGTTTTATGAACTGCCTTTCCTTTTTGTTATCTGTGTCAATCAATGCTACCAATACCTACAATAAATCATTGCAAATTTACGGACCTTCATAACATTGACGGATAAACGCTGATACCAATGTTAATCTTAGTATAGTTTAAATGGCAAAATGTCAATAAGTTATATTTCCTCATTAAAAGTCAACAGTATAACGTAAAGGTTGTACCTACGTATTATTTTTATTATTATTCAAGTAGACATAAGCAACAGGATTATAATTGTCTCAATTAAAATGTAAGTACAGCCACATTAGTCATAAAACAAGAGAGAAGTTTTTTTTATTATCTGTTTATGTAGTCGCTTAAAACAGCATTTTATTATAATTAATTATTTTAAGAGCTTATTAAACAGAATAAATGCGTATACTTAACGAGCTAATTACCGTAATATTCTGAGTCTACTATGAGATTTTTGGAATATCAAATAATATTTAGCAATGTAAATTAGCGTATGTATATTATTTAGCAGGATTACTTTCTACTATTACTTACTTTTTATTTAGTGTCTAAACTAATTTCATCCAACCGAATTAAGATTTTGTGGCATTACATTGACAGAAAGCCACAAAATCTTTAAAGTTTTTTCGCCAACCTTTAAATTTTTGCATCGATTTTGAAATTAGAATTTGTGACGTCATTCGCAGCAAACATTCTATACGGAAAGTTACTCTTTAAGAACAGATCAAACTCTGATAAGCCTCTTCAAATGTTGCTTCTTTGTAATATTAATACAAATTACGTAATACACGCTTTCACTAATGTAGGGAAACAGACCATTTTCCTGCGAGTATTCCTCATTTTACTTGACGTAATGTATTGCGACAGTTTCAACATAAACTATGATAATAACGCTTCCTTACCGGTGAATAAATAGCGTATGACATTTTTGTTACTGAGCTATGACCATTACAAGTAACTTTAAAGAAATGTTTCGAAATTAGGTATGTTTAGATGGTTAGTACAGTGGTAGAGTGGGTAAAAGTACAACAATTCACAATTAGCCGAAAGCACTTCGTCCACGATGAGATTAACCTTTTGCCAATCGGGCGTTAATCAAATTCGATACAACGTTGTTTTAATTAAAAAAAGAGTGTGTGTACTCATGTACGCACGTAAGAAGTTATACTTCTTTGGCATAACAATCCAAAAATACAAAATAAAAAGGTTCGCAACTAACTTTAGGGTGTTGCTTTTTCTGTCGGTAGCAACTAACTTCAGACTGTCACATTTATCTGTCGGTGTGCACGCGCATCGTAAAAATTCACTCTCATCATTTTTCCCAATCGCGCCAAAAGAAGCATAACTTCAAATAAAACAATTATAAATGTTGAGTTGCTTAATCCGCGAATCGAACCCGAGAGCTCATGTATACGGATAAATAACGGACCGCCAGATGACAGAGGCGACAATGTTTATGTTTAGTTTGTAGTAGCTGCTGCAATTTAAATCAAAGTACCGGTGTTAATAAACTAGAAAACAAAATCAGACACCTTACTAACGGATACACCAAGTTATTGGTTAGTAAATAATATTTAAAACAATTGGTATATTTTTAGATAAATTTGATAATATTTAATTTAAAATTAGAATAATTCTGTCGAAAACTCGTAGTGCAGAGATTTGGCAAAATCATTTTACGTATCAATTAAAATATATTTTTTTTAAAGTTAAATTGCCCCTTTCTGGGGCCAGCTAAGACCTTTAGGCCATGCTGCCACGTCTACCCTATTCTTAAATTATTTTTAATTGTAATTAGTCATTTCAGGTCAGGGCACAAGTCACAAGTCAAAGTCATGTCAGGGTTTTGAGTAAAGCGGTGGCTACTCAAGCTCATTTAGTGAGATTTGGCGGCAACGAGGAAATACACGATACACTAATTTCTTCATACATATTTCACTCGTGCATTTTAACTGAACAAACCTAATTTCCACGTAAATTAACTAATTTTACTCATAATTTACACGAAGTTCAATAATTACAAAACAGCTACGACCATCTTCATTCACGATTGTGCCAAAACTTAAAATCTACTGGTTTTGGAAATTTTAAATAAAGAAAAAAGAAAAAAAAAACTTGTACCATTTTTAGTTGAAATTATAGAAGGAAATATTTAACTTGCAAAATAGCCGTACGTAAGAATAATTGAAATAATTTAGAAATGACAGTCATATTTTAATTATTCACGTGCTATAAATAACAATTCACTAAATTTGCAATTCACTGAAGTAGCAATTCACTAATTTCATAGATACTGTCACTTAACATGATGGTAACTGGACCACGTAGCATGACTTTTTAACATAGTCCCAACTCATTACTGACAGCTGAATACATATCTCATTGTTACGTTACGTAATTTGTATAAGTTATAAAATATCTAGGCCTTCTTCACATTCTTATTATAGTGTACACGCTATTCATAACAATATCTTCTATGTATAACAATGAATCCCTAATTACCTTGATCATCTCATTACACCGGAACAGATGCACCAATTTTGTTAATTCTATTGTTGTATTAGTTACTGTTGGAGAAGGTTCATATGAACAAAGAAACGGGAAAATTACAGGGAAATAGGATGAGCAATACTTGAGTTTTCCCCCATATAGTGACTTATTTATTTTTATTTAGTTATTTAATACTTTTTTGAAGACAAAAAGCAAAAACATTCAAAATACAGGAACAGTAAAAATGCACAAAAGGCGAGCTTATCATTGAGTCAGTATTGTCAAGCAATACGAAATTCGGATAGGCTAGTTGTTTAAATATTTTTAGTCCACTTCTATATCTATACTAATATAATGAAGAGGAAATGTTTGATTTTTTGTTTGTTTTGTTTGAAATTAATAGGCTTCATAACTACTGGACCTATTTCGAAAATTCTTTCACCCTTAGAATGCTACATTATCCTTGAGTGAGATAGGCTTTGTTTCATAAAAATCGGTGCAGTAAAAGCCAAGTTACGCAGGTGAAGGTGCGTGAAACTGCTAGTTAAGTAATAAAATTAATCTTTCTATCTATCTTAGTCCCCTGACCGAAATACGATAGTGTCACACTATTACAAAACTTAGGAAGTAATATGTAGTAAGTCTGCCGGTTAATCTGTCCCACAGACCGAAACAACGATGTCAAACTAGTTGCTTTGTATTCATTTTCCTATTCCTACTACTGTTCCAGCAAGCATGTCAAAATCCACGTGCCATACAAAGTCCACACTGTCCACCATCACCACGTCTCGAAAGTGCATGTGCCTGTCCACGTGCCTGTCGTGAAGGAAGTGCCAGTGATAAAGGAAGTGCCTGTCATTAAGCACGTTCATGTCCCGGTCATCCAACATGTACCGGTACCAGTGATCAAGAAGGTGGAAGTTGAGAAGCAAGTGTTCGTACCAGTCCATCATCATGAGGAGAACCACCATCAAGTCGATTGGGAGAGCGAGTCGCTGTCGCACGGCTGGCACTGATTCTAGAATATCCATCTTGTCTATTAATAAGGTATACCTAACATTTTTTCAATAGTGTCTTTGGTCGAGTGGTTAGCATACAGCCTTTGGGTAAAACCGATTGAGGATCAGCTTCAATCCCGAACAAGAACAGATTTTTACAACTGAAAAAGCAAACAAACAGACGGAATAGAAAAGACACAATGGTAAGAAATATTCGACTATAGACACCAAGGATAATACTGGTGCTTTGTTAAACTAAGGCTGGTATGTCTCTTGCATATCATGCATAAACATATGTATGTATGTGGAATTTTTTATACTCACTACATGAACCGGTGGACTTCATAAAATTTCAATTTGGTGACATACCAACAGCAGCGCTACCAACCTGGTGCAATTGTATTTTCATATCATCCAGTTATCTATTGAAATATTCATATCAATTTTCATAAGATCGGTCCAGTCGTTTAGGAGTTATTATAATAGACACTTTTATGACAAAAATTAGCGAACAAGGACGCGGTTGTCTTTAGTACAATAATGTAACTGGCGCCCAGTTAACACAACTTAGGGTTACCATAAGCTCTTCAAACAGTATTATTCCAATAATACTAATTATTATAGGAGAATGACAACCTTGCGACGTATATCACAAAGTTGCTTATAAAGGCGGACATTTATCAAGATGGAAATAATACTGCTATAAGGCTGCAAAGTCGCTGCTAACCACTTGGCCGTTAAGCATCACTTTCGACCACTTCTTCTACATGATAGTAATGTCCCTCTTTCCACACGTCTTACGATTCAGATAACCATAAAAAACATATTCATATATAACAATACATTCAGGGTAGTTAGTATAAAACAGTACAGTTTAAAAAACATCACAATCATAAGTATTACCAAATACTGTTGGTAACCATTGACCGCTTCGTTGATCGAGTGGTTATGTGGATGCTTATCTCCATCGACCAACTGCGCTCGGGTTCGATTCCCGAAGTGAGGCATTTATGTGATGAACATAGAAGTCTGTACCGAGTATAGGTGTTTATTAAGTTTGTATAAACTATTTAAGTATTTCTATGTATTAGTATCATCGACTAACTCTCATAAGGTAAGGCCCGGTGAAGTTTTAAAAACCGCGAGGTTGACAAAACCATTAATAATTCAAAAAAAAACACTCATAATATGCTTATAATTTGCTTACTTTATGGGTTAGATCAATTTATTTAATTTGTCCCTTGATATTTGTTCATTTATTATATATATATAATGCAAGCGTGGATGGATGTAGGGATCCAGGGAGATTAGTTGACATTCCATATCAAATCGCTCAGAAGCTATTCAAGTATGGTTGGTATGTAATGAATGTGGAGGAAGCCAGTGGCACTCGATACGCTCTACCTACCCCGTAAGGGACTTGGCGTGAAGACATGTGTGTATTTATTATTTTTTAAATTACTTTTTACTTTTGTTACAGATATTAGCTTAGTAAGAACACGTTTCGTGACTGTCAAGAAAATCATCATTATTCATTAAACTTGTACATTTCACATCAAATTTCAGTCTTCGCTTTGTGAAACCTAATCACAAATTCACGCAATTCTATTGTACAAAGTTAAGGATTTCAGAGAAAATTGCACATATATCTTAAGATACTGTAAATCCAAGTCATTCATACCTTAGAAACAGAACGAAACAATGTACCATCACCCTGTATTATTAGTTTTAAGAACCAAAGAAATAAAGAGGCTTTTTAATTACAATAACTATTATTTCAAATTCTCCTCTCAACAAAAAAACACATGTATTTAAATGAAGACAAAAGACAAGAAAACACTTGTAGGCACTGTGTTACGTATATAATTTATTTATATCATTTTATAAATAACCTAACGGTTTAAAGACGTAAAACAGTACAAATGTTCTTCCATTTAAAAATGTGAATATTTGGAAGTTTTACCAAGCGCCGACGATGGAAAATATAAAAGAAACTGTTATTTCAAATCCTTTTTTAAAGCGTGGCGGTCTACAACCGTGAAATTGAA
>NJDC01000360.1:1417669-1428199 GCA_002245475.1 Calephelis virginiensis
CAAAGTTAAGGATTTCAGACAAAATTGCACATATATCTTAAGATACTGTAAATCCAAGTCATTCATACCTTAGAGACAGAACGAAACAATGTACCATCAACCTGTATTATTAGTTTTAAGAACCAAAGAAATAAAGAGGCTTGTTAATTAGAATAACTATTATTTCGAATTGTCCTCTCAACAAAAAACACATGTATTTAAATGAAGACAAAAGACAAGAAAACACTTGTAGGCACTATGTTACGTAATTTATTTATATCATTTTATAAATAACCTAACGGTTTAAAGACGTAGAACAGTACAAATGTTCCTCCATTTAAAAATACGAATATTTGGAAGTTTTACCAAGCGCCGACGATGGTAAATATAAAAGAAACTGTTATTTCAAATCCTTTTTTAAAGCGTGGCGGTCTACAACCGTGAAATTGAAAACGTTTCTTATCCAAAACAACACCTTTGTGGAACCATTTACCAAGGGCGGTATTTTCAAATAAGAAAAGGCCTACTTATTCCTTAAAGGTCGACAACTCGGATACTCCTGGTGTTCCGGATGTCCGTGGGCGACGGTTATCACTTTTCATCATATGACCCACTTGCTCGTTTGCCTCCTTATAAATATGTTTAAAAAATCTACTATAACAAATAAACATAGTCTATATAAAACATAATTTATTCAAGTAATTTTTACACAAAACACACTTGTATTGGATATAGTACTGTATTCAAGAAAGACATTCGCAAAAAAGACAAATCAAACTCAAGACTTGACAGTTGTCAGTTATAGTTTTCTGTCAAAGTGACAGAATTTACTTATTGACTTATCGATTTAAGTTTAAATACAACGGCATCTTTAAAATCATAGAGTAATTTATACATAGAGTAGCTATAAGCCTGTGAGTTCGGGTGTCCAATAAATAATAAAAGAGAGAGGATGAGAGACCCATACTTAACTTTGTCTAATCACTCAGGATGAAAAGAAAACAGATAGGTGGCATATTTACTTTCTCTTTTTTCGATGGACACATTTTGCGGGCTCCTCTACTCAACGTGTAACAACTCTACGATTTATCATCATTCAAAAATACCTTCAATGTTCGGGTCTTAGCATGAAAATATACATTTAAAATTGTTAGAATTTCATCAGGAATGTCATCTTAAACTTCTAATATCTCTTATAAAATAACAAACGAGTTCGTATGTAGTAAATGTCACGATATTTGTTAGTTGCGCTTTGTAGATAGTAACTTCTAAACCTCTGTATAACCCCCGCAAGCCTTCTTTCTTCCATGCCTTTTTTAGACATTCAAATAGTTTCTTGCACTTTATAACGTTCTTTGATGTTGGTGGTATGAAACATTTGTCATCTGGTTTGTGACTCTGAAAGTAATTGAATCATAATTTGAAGTATAATTATACCGTAACTGATAACTCACATTGTGGCTGAATTTTGACGCAATTGTGAAGTATTACGTATAATTATTTAAAAAACTTTCTACTACTTAGGGTTCAGTAGTGAATTAACTTTTGAATTGTTTAATCCATATAAAAATTATTATGGCAAAAGTCTCGGTATCTCGGGTAAACCGATTTTTATACAACTAGCTGTCCCAGCGAACTTCGTTCCACCTGTTCAGTTTGTATAGGAAAAATTAAAATGTTGGTTTTCCTAGTTTCCTCGCAGTATTTCCCTTTTTCTTATCTTTTAAACCTTCCCTGGACGTGAACAAATAATTCAAAATAATTAATCGAATCAATTCAACCGTTCTCGACTTTTTGGGAAACTATCGACCAGCAATTGATTTTTAAATTACGAGTATATAGATGTTATCCATATTATTAAAGGCCCGAGTTCAAATATAGGCCAATTTTTTTTAAATCCTAACCATTGGGGAGGTTAAAGTGTATGAAAGTTCATTCTACGAAGTCGCGGGTAAATTGCTAGTCAATAATAATTTCGGCTGGCATCATTAAATATACTAAAATTACAAACTTGTAATTTTTACGACAAAGACTTTAAAAATTGGACTGTGTACTACATACATACATACATTTTTGGTAGTAGTTCAGTGCGTAGAGGTGAAATTCTGCTAAACTGCCCTTTGACAAGTAGCAAGTAAAAAACAAATCAGTTTTGGGTTCTACCGAAGTTCCACCAAAAAGTTGACCCTCAGCTATTGGTTGTTTTTACTCGGTCGTTTGTTGCCATCTATTCTTGTAGTTTGAATTTTATTTATGTAAATCAAGGCAGATCGACCAATTTGAAGAATTTTTTAGTCAATATTTAAGTTGCTTTTTTTTTATTTCACGGTCATCGTAATTCCCATAAATTTAAAGTAAAATCAGTCAAAAAATAATAGCAATAGTCATCAGATTTAAGACAATTAAAAAAATATGTTGCTACCTATGGACTGTCGAAACCTTAAAGGATACAAAACATGTTTGAGTTCTTGTTTGAATATCTCTTATATGTTTGTTTAACGGTTATTGGACTAATTTTGATAGGATTTTGGTTAATGAAAAGGTTAGGTTTCGTAATTATTTGAAAAAGCAAAACATTTTTTCATGGTGTTATTTTATTACAAAATCGATGGTATTCAGAACCATACATGTGTGATTTGGACTCGCACATTTAAACACACTTTAGAAAGCATTTTGAATTTGTATTTAATTTTTTTAAATGTCAGGTGTTTAAAATCATAAAACTAAATACTAATGGCGAGTACGCGTTTTAATTATTAATGCTCGTGTAACAGCTGCGTTTAAATTGTCATAATTTTTCATAATTTAACATCCACACGTTGGAATACTTTTTTTTTATAAATACTAGCTGTTTGTTTGGTTTTTATACAAACATTCATAATGGGATTATAGTCATTTGGGGTTTTAATTTTGATAAAAAGTGCCTCTATTTGAACTCGGGTATTTAACTATATAAATATAAAACTTCATCGAAATCGGTCACGCTAAACTAAATGTTACACGTGGCTGAGTCAGCGTATTTAAGTTGTCTTTAACTATATAAATATAAAACTTCATCAAAATCGATCCAGCAGAACTAAATGTTGCCCGCGGCTGAGTCAGCGTATTAAATTTATTTCTCTCTATGAATATGACACTCTCCAGCTTCCAGAAAATATTATTATGTGTATGTTTGTGTTATAAAAAAAGACTAACAAACGAATAACTTTTACCATCATGGTAAAAAATCGATTTGTTTAAAAAATATACAAAACAATTTGAAACATGTTTTTAACATAATATTACGAAAGTCGGAGCAATGTCCAATTGAAATCTGCTAAGTGGGAACGGTGTACCTTTTTAAATAAAAAAAGCATTCTCACGACCATTTTCCCGAAAAGGAAAGCAGACATATAGCCAGGATACCCACGACTTGCCGAAGACACTAAGTCCCATCATGTGACAAAACTAATCGCCAACCGGACATATATCCTTTCTCGGGCAACCTTGTTTATATTACACAATTGAAAAACACATTTTCTTATTTTTGCCTTACCCGAGGATTGAATCTAGGACCTCATGAAGTCAAGTCCAACACATGGACCGCTAGGCCACAGAGGCGATTATCACAGAGGCGACTACATAGGCGATAATATAAACATATAATCTTAATATGGATGCCTTAATACCTTTGTTTATTAAGTGGTATATGTCAAGAAGATGAAGCACTTCTTACCACATTCGTTCTAGGGTTACGTGACTTGAAAGTAATCTATTACTATTCAATGACTCAGAAACTGTTCCAGTCATTTATACTACTTATTTTGCCTCCAACTTCGTCAGCGTAGAATAGTTCCGATTTTCATTTAAATCTTCATCCCCATAACCCTACGGGGTTGATTTTTGTAAAAAGATATATTATGTTTGAACTCGGGTCCTTTGAACCTTTATGCATAGTCATTTATACCAGCTGCTTGCCTCCGAATTCGTCAGCGTAGAATAGATCCGATTTTCATACAAATTTTTGTCCCCATAATAGCCCCTAGGGGATTGATTTTTGTAAAGAAATAGATTAAGTTTGAACTCAGGCCTTTAAATTTCATTATAATTGATTCCGCGATTTAGTCGTGAAAGAACAACAGACAGATATACTTTCGCATTTCTAATATTATGATATATGTTAATGATAGTGCTGCAGTCATTAGTATAATATTTCCGACAGACAAAGCACATTCAGATTTTTTGCTCATTTAATCCATACTTAAGGATATGATGTTCGAATGCTATAGTTGAAGTTGTTGTTCCAACTTGGCAGTTTGCTATACGTTGACCATCGTGTAGCGATTTAGATATTATTACATAATATGGTTTTAAAGAAAATAAAAAGGCTTGCTGACGTTTCGTCCACAAAATGTTTGTCCACAGTGGACGAAACGACACCTTTTTATTTTATTATTTTTTTCACTGACGATTCGTCCACTATGAAATTGTTGAAGCTGTTTAGTTCAGTCAGATGAAAAAGTTTTATGATACCATAATATTATATTATTATAAAACTTTATAATTACAACTATTTGACGGCGGTTTGGTTAAAAATTGCTTAATGACGTCCCCACCATAGATTTAGTATGTACAAGATCAACAAAGCGTGCGAGAGAGAAGTCCTTATCAGGTACAAATTGCCTTAGAGGAACAGAGAGAGAGAGTCAGGTACCTATGTGCCAATATTTACGCGAGTAAGAGCTCAGAGTGTTCCTGTCATAGTGCGTCGCTGTGAATTTTGTGAATTATTTTCATAATCTTACTATTTAACTGGAATAAAATATAAAGACAATTACGATGTCGTGTTCTGTAAGCGCTTGTGATGTTACAAAACGTTACAGTCCTAATAAATACACATTTCATAGGTAAATACAACTTTGACATAAGAATATTTAGAACTGCGTTTTGTTAGTTTTTTTGCTACTTATCTGCTCAGAAGAGGATTTTTACAATATATTTATTTGCATTGTTTTATTTATAGGAGTATTTTGTACCCTTAAACGGTATAACCAAAGATATTATGTAAAATAATAAATTGTTTGTTTACGCTAGGGCTTGACAACGCGGTGACGACCTAAATATCGATGAATGTCTACCAAAGAGTATAAATACTCTTTAGCAAGAGATTTCAACATTGGTTGTTTAACCAACTTGTGTTTCGAAAAATACATTTCTACTTAAGACTGAGATGCGCTTATACGTAATCTTTTTATGAATACTTGATATTATTAAGTTTAATCATTAACGCATTCACTGCCACCAACGCATATACCTACGTGTTTTCGTTACTTGCGTCCAGTGCTTTGGACGCGTCTGTGAGTTCATTTATTTAGCGAGCTGTGTCCAGTGCTTATTGCGTTACATACGAGTTCTATTCATTTTCCAATATTCCATTTATGTCTAATAAATTATTCCCTGGATCACTCATATTTGGTCATTTTTAACTGAATTAAAAAAGAAGAGGATTTTAAATCGAAGGTATTTTCTACGTGTGTTACCTCGTAACTTTTTACTGCGTGATCCTATTAATTTATTTTTATTTGAAAACCATAATGCTGACGAGAAGATTACCCGCTGTAACTAAATAGTTGAAATATGATTATAAAAACATTCGTTCCGGTGGGAAAGCTTGGGAAGCTAGACTTGCACATTACGCTGAACATTCACGTCACAGGACAGCGATGCACCTATAGGATGTATAATGTCAATAATCTACGGTTGTCCATAACCACAAGGAGAGTCGTATGCTTGATTGCTGACTCAAGCAAGGCTTGGAACCGGTACGAAAAGTATAGGTTCTGTACCGGTATTTACCGGTTCCTACCATCTCGATACATTGATAGCGGTTCGAAAGTGAGTACCGGTACTTCGTATACCGGTACCAACCCAATACCGGTATCTAACAAGTACCGGTACTATTACCGATAAAAACCGGTATCAAATTAAGGTATCCTTTAAATACAAGTACGACGTTGCCAATTTTCCTTTTTAGGTATCGATATTATTTTAAATTCTCATTAATGAACAGAGATATCCTCGATTGAAGAAAAATTAATAAGTAATATGTTTTCTAGTACCGGTATTATTTAAACAGTACCGGTACCAGAACCCTTAAATCAATAGTACCGGTATTAAGTCTGGTACCGGTACAAACAGTACAGGTAACGCCTTGGTATCGGTATTGCTTCAAGGTCATTAATACCGGTTCCTAAAAATACTGGAATTTCAATCTCTGGTCTCAAGTCATATAAAAAGTTGTAATTTCCTATTTGTTTGGCGTGATAATAATGCCACTTATATCATTTTAACGGCTACCTTACGCTCTAACCGGAACATGATAATGAATAACATTGCTGTTTCGGCCGACAAAGATGGTGACCCTAAAAGACAGGCTTCGCGTACAAATCTACCATCTATTAGTCACTATGCTAGTGATACATAAAGCCAACATTTCACGAATATTATGTCTTAATAATCATACAACATAAAATTTGATATTGTTTATATCATAATAGATGAGGGTAAAGAAAAGATGCTAATTTACTTATAGTTTGTTAATTTATCGATATCGATAACGTACGTGACCTTTTTAACAACCCTTTCTTTAACTCATACATAAACAATTTACTCACACTCACGCAAATTTTTTTTTGTTTCGATTTTTAACTGACTTTGTTTATCTAGTACATACTAAATCTATGGTCCCCACAAAGCAAATTGTATTATTGTTAGTCACATAACACTATCTATTATGCAAAAAAATAATAATAATAACGTTTACTTATTTAGTATAAAAATCAACATATTAAAATATTGGTTTATGCTAATCAACAATATAATCACAAAAATATCTGAATATCAACAGTCACATTGACATTAATTATTATTAAGCAAAGTAATTTCTCTTAAAATGTATAAAAATCACAGATATAATCAGTTTAAACAAACATCATTCATAATGTATATTTAGTATAAAATCACAGATAAACAATAAAAAAAACATATATTAAGTAGTTTAGTAGTAATGAATATTAAAAATGTAAATTTAGTATAAGAATCAACATCTTAAAGCTATTGTTGTATAAGTTTTGTTTTTTTTTTATTTAACTCGTTGCACCCTTAATAAATACCCTAAGACCATGAAGAATTCTAGTAAAAGTTTTTGTTATGTCTAGTATTAATATTGTAATAAAATTAAAAATTGAGCAATATTCCCTACATTTTTTTGATTTGTTATTTTTTAAACTGCTGTAAAATAAATAGTTTTTATCTTATAAAAACATATGAAAAGTACGCTCTGTTTTGTTTAAGTTTTGTATCTGACTAAAACTACTTATTTTACTAGTGGACTGTTTTGTTTAAGTTTTGTATATGACAGTATAAAACAACTTATTTGATTAGTGGACGAATCGTCAGACAAAAAAATAATAACTTAAAAAGGTATCGTTTCGACCACAGTGGACCAAAATTTTGCGGACGAAACGTCAGCAAGCCAATAAAAGTAACATTTGAAAAGATAGCCATTTTTTTTTAAAACGTGTTTACTCCATTTTTTCTAACTTTGAGTTTGATAAATCTATGTCTATCTATACTTGTATACATCTGTAGAAGAGTGACATTTCTGAACATTGAAGATATTAAAAAAATGTGCAGGCGACCAAAATAGGCACCAGGATCCTTTTAAGCGTTGTCAGTCTGTCTGTCTTTTGTCTTTCTGTCAGTCAGTCGTCGTCATTCCTTGCCATTTCCATTGGATAAGTAACTACAGAAAGTACAGAAGCAAAACTGAATAGAGTAACTACAAAAGACTCACTATAATAAAACGAAAGTTTATGTTTTAGACAAACAGAAATAGCACATGAATAATATGAGAGAATCCTGGCCTATTGACAGCTTTTAGTCGTTTTAAATGCGTTGTTGTCCTGTGGTAAAGATATTAGAGCTATGTGTGACGCAACATGAGAAATTCACTATGGTGGCCGGAACAGTTGGGGTGAATGGGGTGAATCATTAACGGGGCTAGTTACAACACATCCCTTAAATCAAGTCCCAAGTGGTCTTAAAGTGATGGACGTCTAAGAAAAATTTAGGGAAAGCAATTTACCGCAATTTGAAGACGTCTTCGTGCCAAATCGAGTGGGTAGGTTGTCATCTTTGCCACAAACGCTGCGACAGCTGCCGATAATGAACTGGCGAAGAGCAGGTGGCCCGCGTTGTGAGCGTTGGATTTTGAATGTATACAAGAACCATTGCACGGGTAAGCGTAGCGAAGCATTATAGGCTGCAAGAAGCTGAATACTCCAAAAGTTATTCCCATCTGGGGACCTAGCTGAAAAACAACTGGTGTAAAATCAGTGCTTTATGGGAGCAGTTGTAAAAGGTATGAGCAGTTATAGTATGATATCACATTGCGAAAATGTATGAAGTCATTCAAGGCAATGTGACATGAGTGATATGCCTCTGTTCTTCGCAGACCACAGAGTTATGACCATACTTTTTAGTACCATGGCGCATCAGGCGGTCAGGTCGCCATAACCAATTACTTATTTTGTGATGCAAGTAAGTGCCTCCATTAGTTGGTCAGTGGCTACCAGCGACGTAGAGGCCTACCAGATCTAGTACTTTTTAATCTCAGGATTGGTGAGCTACGTCAGAATAATGATCTTATATCAATACTTTAAAATAATCTTCAAAATCTGAGTAAACTTTTAACCATTTTAAGTCAAAAACTGGAAGTTACTGAATAAGTACACGGCTCGTACAAAGTACACAGGGCTTGTCTTTATTCAAAATTATGATAATATTTTTTTATCACATTACACATATAGTTTTTCATAATAATATGGCGAAAGGAATTGGGAAGGTGGTAAATCTCTACCAAGACAAATTTAAAATTTTCAACAACCTAAGATAAAACTTACATGTGATGTATCTAACAACCATTTGATCAAATCATTTATTTGAATGAAACAATCCTCGTCAAAATCAGTCCATCCGTTCAAAAGTTATACTATAACGTCACAGACAGTCACACACTCAGACAGATATGTCAAAGTCATAGCCACACTCTTATTCTTCCGTTGGGGGTTAAGAATAGATGGGAAAATAGCTTTACGCAATTTATGTAGAAGGTGTTACCATCAAAACTCCGGCGGACCAGCCTTCAAAAAACGCCCGCAGTCCTCCTGACTTGTACACAGCTTTCGTTCCATTAAGAATACCCTTGTACTGTTCCTTGATCAGAATCTGACGTACTCGTATCACTTCCAGCGGAGTAACCATAGTTGCAGTGCAGCAACCAGAGCAAATTCCGCATATGAACTTCGTCAGTAATCTTAAAATATGAGCAGAATTGGCCTTGGCCATGATTTTGCATGCTATGGTTCTCACACACACACACGCACACACACACGCATACAAACATGCACAAATATACGCATATCTCTTAGAGCCAAGTTTTTGCAAGGTCCCCTGTTCCCCTTGCTGGTCCGGGCTCCTTTGCAAATTAGACCATCTGCCTTCCTGCCAGGCATCTCGTAAAAGGCGAGCATAGGCTTACCGTCACTAACACTAAACACGCTGAAGTTAAAGACTATTAACACCAGCTGATGCCTGAGCGATTAGGTTGAGGGATGTAAACCTAGGTCTCCCCGGGTTCCTACACCCATCCTGATCCATTAATAGCCATAGAATATAACAATGGCGACCACTGACGTTATGATAGTAGGAATGCGTATGGCGGTATTAACAATCAGGACAAGCAATCTAGGCTATCTGCTGCGCCTGAGTATTGCTTCAGTACTATGTAATAACATAATCAAAACTTAACAAACGCTATATTGCTATTTTTTTGTGACAGGGGTTATCTTACACAATTTCAACAGCTGTCCTTGAAAAATTAGGCTTTTGTAATTAGTGTAATTTGATCAGAGATATTTATTTATATTATACTTGTTGTCACAGTCAACGTTGTTGCCAACTTGCTCTGTGCCATGACATTAATTTTACTATAATGTGCTATTCAATGCTAAGACGAGTCCAACAAATCAAAAACCTGAAATATCGGTCCAGCAGTTTTTGAGTTTTAAGTGCTGTAACAAACATTGTTTGTGTTATTTAAACAGATGTTTATAGCAGAGTGAAACCAAAATCTGAAACAAAAACTTACTCATGATTATGTCCAGCCAAGGTAGTGAATGCGTATTTTGTAGTTAATTCATAAATGTAAAACTGAGTACCAGTGGATACTATTGAGTGAATCTGTAAGTTAATATATATATATTTTTTTATAATTGATAAAATAACAACTTAACTTTGCGGACATCCATCCTTAAATCCAAATGAATTAATTCGGAATTCCCCGCAAAATATGTATAAGCGTTATAGCGCCACAAAATAGGAAAGACAGTGTATGGTGAATGGATTGGACTTCCCAGAAGCCAAAGATCGTAAATATAATTAGTTACACATAACGCGCGCACGCACACACACACACACACACACACACACACACACACACATAAAACACAC
>NJDC01000360.1:1449511-1508043 GCA_002245475.1 Calephelis virginiensis
GGTAGGCGACAGAGACAGCCCTATCTCATGCTTACGTACCGCGCTTCTGTAGGCACTTATTTCAAGGACACGGCCGAGTTACAATACTGTATAGATAATATTACCGTGCATCTGATCTAGTCGTATAACCACATCGTAAAACTCATCATAACAATAAACAATAAAGTAGCTGCGTAATCACTTACTACACCGTTTACAAACATAACCACAATCGCGCACAACAACTATAGCGTACACCTATTTGTTACTAAGCAAACTATCGTAAACATTAAAATAAACCTGCTACTATGACAACACGTCACGGTATCAGTGCCTACGCAAATCCTCAAACGGGTAAATCCTCTTACGTAAGTGCCGACCGAATAATGCACCCCCCCCGGACACATCCTTGGCCACAGATCCCAATTGAATTAACAATTGCGACCTAGAAGCGTCTTATTGTCAACCTATGACAGGAAGAGACTATTACCAGTGGCGACCTAGTCCTGACTAGACAGTCGTCCAAACCGCAGTGTTTGTGCCCAAGGCATGGCTGCCGAAACGATAGTTTATATACACGTGGCAGCGATGAACGGACCAATAACAAACGAGTTACTTGCTAATGGGGCACCTCTTGTGCTAATGAGACAACTTCATCCATGACTTCCCGACAAACAAATCAATAAAAAACAAGCTACGAGAGTTCCGATTCAACATGTGGCGTCAAATGTACTAATGACTACAATATTACAACTATACTTTGTTCATGACTTTCCGACGTTACAAGCGGGCGCGTCACTCGTTGCATCGACGATAGTATATTCTCTAGTATCTGTGGTCATGACCAGAAAATATACTAGCTCACATGACTTTCCGACACATATACTATATGTACAGTAAATGTTAACTATTTTTAAGGGTCGTAGAAGGAAATAATTATTCAAAACTTGTCCGAAACGAAGATAACTATATTGAATGGAAAATAAATACTTAGCAAATGTTTTATTTATTGCATTACATGCGTATTGTTCGCACTATATTTTGGTTGATCTTGTCATTATTTACTTTATTTTATTTTGGTTTATAATATTTTATTCATATTTTAAAAGTAATTATTTAACAAAATAAAGTTTAAATGTAATGATTTGGATTACAATGTTTGAAACAAGTAATTATTATGAACAATATAATAGCCTAAATGTGACCTGAATGAAATCGGCAAAAAATATGCGAATCTCACTGCATTTTAAAAAGGAATTCAATTGCAGGACAATCTTAGAAAAAATGGAATCCCTGGATCAAGTTATAAAAGTAATATTAATATTTGTTCAAAAATTGGTACATGCTGACAGAGCGTCATTATTTCTTATCGATTCACGTAATTCTGAGTTGGTATCCACTGTTTTTAATCTAAAATTTGACAAAAATCAAGATATAGAGAAGAAGGACATTCGTAGATCTATTAACCGAGGTATTGCTGGCCATGTAGCGCTTTCAGGAGAGACTATAAATATTTCCGATACTTATTCGGATCCCAGGTTCAATAGGTAAGGAATATAATTTTTATTTTGCTTTTGTTATTTGTAATAAAAATAACTACGTAAATAAAAACCGAATTTCAAACTAGAGGGTACAAAATAATGAATAATTAAATACCTAGTAAAAATAATAAGATTGAACATTAAGTATATACTACCTATTATTTATAAGTGGTTTGAAGTAAGTGCCAAGCCAATTTAATACTTATAATATAATTATTAGTTTAAGGCTTTGCACCGACTTCAAAACTATTAGTAACTGGCACATATAAATAATAGGTAGTTTATACTTAATATTCAATCTTTATTTTTTTCACTGTTTAGTTTTGTGGTCGGTTTTTATTTACGTAGTTATTTATATTTAATGCTTTTAAGTTTATTGCTGATTTGATTTAACTAAATAAAAATAAATACCGGGATAGGTGAAAAAAGGTAAAAATGCTCATAAAGTAACAACCAAGGGGCCTACCTGAATCAATTTTTTATGGCACTAATTCGAAATAGAAATATTGGAGAAACCTCTTCGTTTTTATTTGAACTCGGTTAATACAATTATATATCTTTTCAGAGAAGTAGATGAGGCAACTGGATACAAAACAAAAAATATTTTATGTATGCCTGTCAGGGCTAAGAATAAGATTATAGGTGTGGTACAGATGGTTAATAAACGAAACAATGAGAACTTTGATGGAAAAGATGAAAAAGCTTTTGAAGGTTGTGCCTCTTTTTTTGGTGTCGCTTTATATCAAGCAAAACTTTATGAAAAACTGAATAGTAAATACAAAACAGCCTTAGAAGTTTTGAGTTATCACAACACATGCAGCGAAGATGAAGTAGATGAAATATTGAAAAACAAAGAATGCTCTTTAAAACTTAATGATTATGATTTAGATCCATATAAGTTGGATGAGGTCCAAAAATGTAAAGCAGTTATTACAATGTTTTATGACTTATTCAAATTGTCGAATTTTGATGATAGAACTTTAACAAGATTCATTTTGACGGTGAAGATAAATTACCGAAAAGTTGCATATCACAATTTTAATCATGGCTGGTCAGTTGCACAATCTATGTATGTCATAATAAAACATGATGTGGAAAAGCGTTTCGATTATAAAACGGTAAGATGTTTTATGAAAAATAATAGACTAACCTGTATTATACTTCCATGTATTTATAGAGAACTGATCAAATTTTGTTTTACAATTGCAGCGATTAGCGTTGTTTGTGGCCTGTTTATGTCATGATTTGGATCATAGAGGATACACAAATAACTATCTGTATGAGACAGCGTCTCCCTTGGCTTCTATGTATACTACATCCCCACTGGAACACCATCATTGGAATATTACCGAGAAGATTCTGCAAGAGGTATTTTAACATAGTGCTTACAATATTTCTAGCATCTGAGTTTTGTGTATTTAGACAACGAATAACCATACGGTTCCTGTTGCTAGTGCTTCACTTTATTTTGCCTGAGATCTAGATCCACTTGTTTAGTCTACCCTAACACTGCAACTTCTTTTCTTTCACTAAGAAAAGAGTCTGCCTGTTTGCTGTCTTCTCAAAAAACATTAACGCTCGTTCACCCATTTTGTGTATTTCACTTTTTTACTTAATTATTGTCTTATATGATTGACTTCTTGAAGTCAAGGAGGGTTTTCTGGAGTTATGATAAGCTTAAATTACATGTTTAATGTTTTTTTAAATCTTATTTTTCAGGATGGTCACAATATATTTGCACATCTCACAAAGGAAGATTACAAGGACATGCTCAGATCTATTAAATATTGTATATTGGCTACCGACTTGGCATTTTTCTTTGGTAACCTTGCTAAAATGAAGAAACTTATCAGCGACAGTGATCCTGGGTGTCAGAATTTTAATTGGGAGGACGAAAGTAATAGGTAACATAATGTATTGTAGTTTAAATTGTATGTGTAACTAAATTATATACTCAAATGTTTTTTTTAAATATTAGGACCTTAGGAATGGCTTTATCAATGACAGCGGCTGATCTGTCGGCTTCAGCAAAACCATGGGATATTCAGATTAAAACTGTGGAAGTAATATTTAAAGAATTTTATGATCAGGGAGATAAAGAGAGGGCGAATGGTAAAATTCCTATACCGATGATGGACAGAAATAAGCCAGAAGAACAACCAACGAGTCAGGTACTTAAACAAAAAAATATTAGTCAACCTATTACCTTATTATTATTATTATTATATTAGTACCTATTGATAAACCTTTTAAATATAAAGAGTCCAACAGTTAACTATAGAGAGTTTCCGAAGCTAAAACACAGTTTTCAAAGATTTTAGCAGGGAGCAGGCATCTGTCGCTAATCTCTGAGGCTGGATTTCACCACCGAATTCATACGCGATCAACGTAAAAATGCGTTTAGATAATTGTTGAGTGCTAATCATGTCAATTTAATTATCCAAGAAATTTGGGTTGTTGTAAATATTTTAATAATAAATTAATTTACGTGGTTAGTAGATTCTCATGGAATGGGTGTAAGAATTTTGCCAATTTCAAGAGTTCTTGTATTCGTTTATAAACGTGAGCACAACCTATAATTAATCTCGTTTAGACTGAACTTAGTTTTCTAAAATAGTTTTTCAATATGATCGGTGAAAAAAGCCCTTAAAATTTTGCTTAGTCTTTTGAAACATCGCTATTGCAATATTGTTTTTACATTTTTTATGATTATATATAATTTATCATTACTTATTCTGATGTTTATTGTAACAATAATGTTTTATGTTTTTCTTAGGTCGAATTTTTGAGTCAAATATGCATCCCATGCTATAACATGTTGTCTAAAATATTACCTAATACGACACGGATGTTTGATATGGTGAAAAAAAATTTAGATGAATGGAAGCGTAAGGTAAATCGCTTGCAACAAGGATCTGAATATGCTAAGAATTCGTTTGATGATGATGATGATGACTCGAACAATAAACCAGGAAAAGAAGGCAATAAATTCTCAACATCATTAGTAGTATCAGAAAAAAATGACACTACGAATCATGAATTAAGTGAAACTAAAGATATTGTAAACGAAACAGAACAGAAGCATAATAATGAATTTAATTCAAGTTTGAACAACATAAAATGAGATTCAGAGTCGTTAGAATCTATTAAAACTGCACGCATTTGGAATAAGATGGAAAATTCTTCATGTGATGAGGAGGAAGTAGTTACGCATCCAAACAGCTTACTTCAGTTCATGGCAAATATTAAAAGATAAATGTTGCTGTAATTGTTTAAGTAGTCTTTATTATTTCCATAAGTCGTAAATGAGAAAATAAAATAAACTTATTTATATAAAAAACTTTACTTTTCACTCTAGTTAATGTATTCAACAATTTATTGTAATTCACAAGGTCATAGAAGGTCAAAAAATCTGAAACGATAATTTAAATTTTAGTGAAACGATATCGTGCGCGGAATTTAAATATATTGAGATCATATCAGAAAACTCCTTGTGTTGGTCCGGGACAGCTGAAAAGAATAGACAATCTGCCTCACTGCTTGGCAGCTCGTAAGAAGCAAGAATGAGTTAAATGGATTATTAGAAACACTAGCACTGCTGGTAGAGTGCTGTGCCCTTGCCTTGCCTATTCCTGTTGCCATACTGACTCTGTTCTGGTAGCCGTGGGTAGACTTGAAGAACAAGCCTAACTCCAAGGTGTTAGGCCTGTTCTTCAAGTCTACACAGGCAGGCACAGGACAGCGACGCACCTGTAGACCACTACCATTTCTCTAGAATCTCGATGAGTGACGTGTGCCTGTACGCTGTCTTCTCACATGGTAAAAAGTCTACTGTTATTGACTATCATATAATTATCTGTAGTCAGCGTATACTGACACTGAAAATAATGCTCCGCCTTGACGATTGCATTAACAAAGCATTATCACATTCGTTACATCGAGCGGTATACAAGTTTCAACTTGATAATCATATCACAAACCATATAAAATGTATTTTTCAAATTAACGAAATCGTCCACAAGACATGGCGCTACACGTTTTTTAAAAGATAACGATTAATATAATTCTGTGCTGTGCTATTACCATGAGTTGCTATATTACGTTTAATAATTTATTTAAATATCTACAGCGCCTTTGCTCTGAAAATTTAGGTCTCTTAGTTACCAGTAGAGACGCTTTTCAAGGGTTTCATATAAGGGTTTTCATATAAATGGATTACGGAGACACTACAGAATATAACGCCGTAACACATTAAAGCAATTTGAAATCTTATTATTCTCACCTGTTTGATTATAGGCCTGTTTCCTTTTCTAAAAATTTGGAGAGTCCTGCTACAATAGTTTTATTTTCCTCGGGACCTAAGTTTCCTATTGATTCTAACGATGCCACGGCTCAAGGCAATGCTGAATTTCCACCAAAAGAAAGCTGAACGTCTTATTCTATTACACAAACGAATTTCTGAAATGACAATGTTGAAATTATTCTAAACTGTTTGCCCGCTATTTCGTCAGAGGAGAAGCAAATCTAGCTTACAAATGTTTACCCTCCCATAAATAACTTCATAGGGTTTCAACTTTTACCATCCCATTCACTTTCAGGAGTTGATTTTGAGAAAGAAATTCCGTATGACATACTAAGGTATTTAACTATACAAATCAGCATAGAGTCAAAGTGTAACAGACAGACTTAAGCATGTTGGCTTAATACTCAAAGAATTCCATTCAGTGAGTTTGAATTGGTATTCTCATTTCAGTGCTATAAGGAATTTGATACGTATTGATTTTCGAATCATGAGCATCTTAACCGTCTTGTGGCTCGAAAGGTTAAATTAAACGCTTGACTCAAGCGACCAATCTCATGGTTAGTTGCCGTGGAGACGTTTGTGTGAGGAACATACATTTCTCTTTTTATTTATAGTACAATCCGATATCCGTTTTTGTATGAAAAGGGTAATTAATGTGGAGGAAGCTAGACAAGTACACAAGGATCGTGAGATTTGGCTCTCGATACTCTCTGCCTATCCTTAATTAGGCGTGAAGATGTGTATGTATGTGACATAGATTATTTATGGGTCTGGCTGTTTGTTAAATACTTCATTTATAATATATAGTCAAGTAAAATATGTATCACATGTTATTCACCTGTATCTAACATTTGTGAAACACAATCCTGACACAAAACTTTGTTTTGAAGTATTATACTTAGCACTCCATTTGCACTGGAGACAAGAAAAAAAAGACAAGAATCACGATAGATAAGATTTGAACCTATCTGCGTACTGCCAAAGTTAATAATGTATCTCTAAAGATGGATTTCAAGCAATCTAGATAGCTGCGTATCCGCGGGCCTATCCTATATCTAATTGCCATATTTATGCTGTTCACAGATATGTTATTGGCATGCGGTAACAAAAAAATGGATCAAAATATCAATCTTGGGCATCAAGTTTGGAGGAGGATTGTTTATTAATATTGACCGGTAGACAATAAGACAATAATTAAAAATCTCACCACAGGAGTAAAATCCTGAAAACCTACAATGCTTCGAGCATTCGTCGGCTTAAGACGAAAATACGCAGGATCGATTCCTGTTTGAGATGAAATATGTTATGCTAAGCACAGGGCAAATGCTACATTTTAAAATACAATAAAATAAGCCTTTCCGAATACAAGATAAAAATGGCACTGGCAGTCATATAGGATGGGAGATATCACTGATTATGGATTTATTACAGAAATATTAATGGAGTTTGGGTGCCATCGAAAGAAAAGATGGTCGAAATTTATTCATTATTATTGAATTTGTTGATATTTGTTGATATTGAGTGAAATTAGTCAATTTTGGTGGCATTTCGTATAATTTTGTTCAGTGAAAGTGCACAAATGAAATAATCATGAAGAAATTAGCGTATCGTGTATTTCCTCGTTGCCGCCAAATCTCATTACATGAGCTTGAGTAATGAGGCCACTGCTTTACCCAAGACCCTGACATGACTTACTGACGACTTATGACTGATGACTAATTACAATTGATTAAAATTGATATAAAATTTGATGCAAATTTCTACTTGACTATTGGCGAAATACTAACGTGAAAGCCAAAACCTAAAGAAAGAAGAAAGAAATATTAATGCCTCGCAAGTGTAGCAACTTAACTATACCGAATTCACACTTACCGCTGGTTCTTTCTTCACTAATTCAGCTAAAACTGATGCACCTAAGTTTTTGAACAAAATCCACCTACTAATATGATTATATGCGTAATAGTCGAAGAGCTAGTAGTCATTTTTAAACCCCGACGAAAAAGAGAGGTGTCATGTGTTGGATGTGTATTTTAGTGTGGGTGGGTTAAAAACGAAGTAATGGAGATGGTTCTTATCTATATTACATCTAGGTTTAGTAACGGCTTTTTTTAGTGTTATGTGTTTTACTATTTTGGAAATCTGTTGTACGATAAATACGGTACGGTATCTGGCCTATTTACAACATTTTCAAAGTAAAGTAACATGTTAGATTAATTATATTTAACTTATCAAAAATATTGATAAGTTGTTTTCATTAAATTTTGTTCAATTTAATCGCATCTGTGGTCTAGCGGTCTGGCGTCGGACTTGACTTCTTGAGGTTTTGGTTTTAATCCCGGGTCGGGCAGCAAAATAAACCAAAAAATATATATTTTCAATTTTGTACTAAAAAAAAATGTTTGTCCGGGATTGGATATGTGCCTGGTTTCGGCTTCGGCTAGTCGTGGATGCCCTGGTTGTGCCTCTGCCTACCACTTCCGATGTATATAGGCGTAGAGATATTTCACTTTACTTCAATTTCATTCATTAGACGCATCATTCATTTTCGGAAAATCGAAGTCAGCCGGTGTGCGTTACTTATCCTGAAGTATTGCAATTTTAATAAAAGAGCAGATAAGTTGGGCAGGCAAAACTGCGTCAGTTAAGTGATAGCCTAACTCTTGTACTACACATACCTATAACGAAGAGACGATTTAGAATCGCCTCTGTGGTCTAGCGGTTCAGTTGTTGGACTTGACTGCATGAGGTCCCGGGTTCGAATCTCGGGTCGGACAACAAAAAGAAGATTGGATTTTTCCAATTTTCTAATAAAAAAATGTTGGTCGGGATTGGATATGTGCCCGGTTGGCGATAGGTTTGCCACCTATCACATTGTGGGACTTAGTGTCTTCGGCTAGTCGTGGGGACCTTGGTTGTACCTCTGCCTACCTCTTCGGGGATATGGGCGTGAAGATACTACTACTACGATTTAGAATGTACTTCTATATCTCCGAAAAGAACCTTAACAAGGTTTGAACATTAAATTTTAATAATTTATATTGAATAACTCATACTTAAAATTTGTTGTAGTCGAATTTCGACCAATAGACGACCAGTTGTTAAATAATTTGCTATCAAAAGTAGCCTCATTACCAAAATCTTCTTTACCACATGTTCACTAAAGCTAGATGCCTTGACAAGGACATCCACTTCAAAGTGGGTCAGAAATCATGAACAAGTGTGTAAATCAGGTACATTGCAATTTAATTGAGATTTAAGATGCTAAGCACTTTTATATATACTAGCTGTTTGCCCGTGACTTCGTCGGCCTAAAATATTTAAGATTTTTAAACCAAAATTCATCTCCTTTTTTAGTTCTTAGGGGATTGGTTAGCCTATATTTAAACTTTATTAAATTCCTTTGGGGGTGAATTTCGAAAAATGTTTAACCTGTATTTAACTTCAGATGTTTATCTGACCGCATATTAAATTTAATTAAAGTCGGTTCAGCGATTTAGCCGTGAAAGGGCAACAGAAACACATACCTTGTCGTTTGTAAAGTAAAATACTTGGATATTTGGGCGCGACGTCGTCGTCGTAGAATTCCTATCTTTTTTATTTTGTTCATAGTTATTATAAAGGTATAAAATTGTTATTACAACTATTAATTGTACATTGCCGCATACGAAATTCGCTGTCTTTAATATCCGTAACTATTTTAAATTTGATATTTGCATAGGTTTTAACCTATTTCCAAGATATAAATTAAAGAAAACTATGACCGTCTGAAATGTGTTTTTTAATAGTACAAAGTAGTTAATAGCCCGCCAAATTGTTGTTGTGTTGACAATCAGAGATGGTGAAGTAGTTGTTTTTAATGCATTTCTATAATATGGTTAGGGGGCGTCCACAAATTACGTGAGATGTTTAAGGGGGGTCGATTGAAATCTCACCTAATCCTACGTTGGAAAGAGGGGGTGGGGGGTGTCGGCAAATATCATGCAATCTTTTTTGCTTCAATCACAAAAAAAATATCCATTTCATCCATACTGTACATGCTAAAGATTTAATATAATATAAATGTAATACGTCATTCACTAATTCTTTCAAAAGAAAATAATTTCATTCATGCATTGATTTTATACATCTACTGACAGTCAAACCATACTCTATCACTTAGGTTTTTTTATGTTATTGGAGGTTGTCGCCTTTTACACGCTGCCTGGCACCAAAGCAGATGGTCTATTCTACAAAGAAGCCCGGACCAACACGAAGGTTGATGGACATTTGACAGTTCCGGACTTTGAAGAGCAAGACGGAAAATCATTTGCTCCATTTCTAATACGACACTGCCTACCGATTCAACCGCTTCATCAGCACGCCTTATAATCGCTATTGCCCAAGTGTACGTGACGATTTAGAGAAAAGATGCTGCAGTAAATACGGTATTTACTTTGCATCTATCACAAGAGCTACACTGCACAGGCGAGCAGCCTACATTGCACCAGCTAAGAAAGCTTGTATGTTCCGCAAAGTGCGACTATCACATATTGTCACAAGACGAGCTAATAAGTTTCTCTGCCCAAGCGTCATCGGCTTAGAGTGGTTAGATCGGAACGAAGCTGAAGGAGCAGATGATTTTACTGAAAATCATACCGGCATGTGGTTCCAATAGTCTCTCTTGAGCCTAAAATTCTTTGCTGTAACAAACCAATACGTTTAAATAATTAATGGGTATCAAATGAAAAGGCTTTGCTGAAAACAATAACAAAAAATGTGCACAATTTAAGTTTTTTGTGCTTTCCTATAGTGAAAGGGATTGCTGTGAACATTTTTTTTAAACATTTTTGAAGCCAGTAACATTCATTTATTAACTTTGATTTGTGTGACGTCACCAGCATTGGTCTATAGCCTTTCTAGGAAAAGGACAACGCTTCAATCAAACCCGAGCATATGTTTCGTCAGGCTCAAGTAAGCTATAAGCTGAAATAAGTGGCGCATTCTTCCAAACACCCAAGTCAAGGCGAGGAGGTGCCGAGTGCTGAGTGACATCGGGGTTTAACATGATGTCATGAACGTACCAGCTAAAGGCACCTGGGCGAACTCTGTTGTGTATTAACTTTTACCATTCAAAACGGTTTTCCTCTGTGTTAGTCCGGGCTCTTTTGCAGAATAGACCAACTGCTTTCCTGTGCCAAGCAGCTCGCCAAAGACGAGCACGTGCTTACCGTTACTAACACCATGTCATCTGACTAGGTGGTGCAGTTTCTTACCGCCATAATGTCAGCACTTGCCGTTGACCTGTTTTGGTTCGGTGTTCAAGGTAGCCGACAAAGCCGGCAAGTCACCATTATCAGTTTTGGTCTCTAGGTGACTTGAATTTCTTACTATAAGGAAATCAGGCTGCTTGTTTGCCTTTAATGTCATAAAAACGAAGCTCTGGAATGCTCGACAAGCAGGGTAAGATGATAAAGGTCTCCTTGTTGAAGAACGGTATTGTTCGAAATTGACCGGCGAACGACATTGCAACAATTATGCACGGAATGAGATGAACAGATTAAAAAACGTCAGCCAGTAAACCAGTGATTACTAAAAAGTTCAAAATAAATTAAAATAAAAAAAAACTTTTTAGAACAAGCTTTTATTTAAATACTCTAAAGAGAAAGAAAAATATTTTGTCTTTAAAAATATTAACTATGAACTTACAACCTTATTATACACAACTAATATGACCATAATTATTAGTTTGAACAAAGCAGATCTTAGAAAAATCAATAAGTAGGTAGGTACCTACAAGTTGATTTACGTAAAAAATCGCGCGACAATCTTTTATGTATTATAAAGTCTGTATATTATGTGTACTGCTTCGAATTTTTGAAATCGAATGGACAATATAGGAGGAAAACATATAACCTCCATCTTTCTTGGAAGTGGTTAAAAATCGGAAGTCAGTCTGTTAGTGAAAACGATAACCACAATTTAATTTAAGCAAACGTTATTGTTATTTTAATTTTAACATAAATGCATATAATATGATTTATGGTACAATAGAAACAGAATGAGTATGAGGCACGTATATCAGGCTTAGTTTTATGACGTATTTACATGTTCAACTTCAATTTTTTTGAGGCTTGGTTATATACCTATGCATTTTTATGAAAATAAAAAAGTATATCTTATAAAAAGTGTTATCAAGTATATTCTTTTCGGTGAATTGAAAATTAAAAGAAGAGCTAATTAAAACATTTTAATTTAAGCATTTATTCTATATTTTTTTTGATGAATTGAAATAAAATAGAAGAACTGATTAAAACATTTTAATTTTCCCCCGTTTTGGTCCGGGCTCCATTGCAGATAAGACCATCTGCCTTCCTTCAAGGCAGTTCTTAAAAGGCGAGCATAGGCTTACCGTCACTAGCACCGTGACATCTGACTAGGTGGTAGATTTTCGCAACGACTCACCCGGATCGGTACCACCGCCTTACCTATTCCTGCCGCCATAACGTCATGATGTGTTCCGGTTTGGAGGGTAAGGTAGCCGGTAAACTTACTTTTTCTCGAGGCCTAACATCCCGGCCTCAGGTTAGCAACGCACTATTACCACCTTTGGCGTTTCTAGGCGGCATGAATTTCTTACCATCAGGAAATCCGTCTGCTTGCTTGCCTTCCAATGTCATAAAAAAGCACTTTTCCTGTATTCCGGTAATCTATTCTTCTCCATGAATTGAAATAAAAAAGATGCGCCCATAAAAACATTTTCATTTAAGTATTTATCCTATATTTTTTTCGATGAATTGAAATTAAAAAGAAAAGCTAATTAAAACATTTTAACTTAAACACTTATCCCGAATTTCGGAAAAATGTTTTTTTAATGAATTGGAATAAAATAGAAGAGTCAGTTAAAACATTTTAATTTAAGCGCTTATCCCGTAGTTTGAAAAAACATTTTTTTAATAAATTGAAATGAAAAAGAAGCTTTTTTAATTTTTAGTTTTTTTAGTTTAGTTTAATTTTAATAATTTAATAAGGAGCAATTAAAACATTTTAGTTTGAGAACTTATCCCGTATTTCGGAAATGCGGGATAAGCACTTAAAAAATTTTTTTACGCTTTTCTTATATACCAATTCATTAAAAAAATATATATATACAACAATTTTACAGGCTATTCACTACTTTGTAGTATTAAAAAAAAACATTTCAGACGGTCATAGTTTTCTTTAATTTCTTTCTTGCAAATAGATTCAAATCTATGCAAATATCAAATTGAAATATTTTATGAGAAGCTAAAGTTACGGATATTAAAGAAAGCGAATTTCGTATGAGGCGATGTACAAATAATAGTGTTAAATACAATTGTATATTTTTATAAAAAAAATCTTCATGCCCATATCCCCGAAGAGGTAAGCAGAGGCACAACCAGGGCACCCACGTCTAGCCGAAGACACTAAATCCGACAATGTGGTAGGTAGGTGGCAAACCGTGCTCATATCCAATCCCGAGCAACTATTTTGTTATTAGGAAATTGGAAAGCCAAAATTTTCTTTGTGTTGCCCCACCCGGGATTCGAACCCGGGACCTCATTCAGTCAAGTCCAACACCTGAACTGCTAGACTACAGAGCCAATATCCCTTTATAATAACTATGAACAACATCAAAGAGATAAGAATTGGAAATTTTAATAAGATTCTCAGTAGCTCAACTGGCAGAGCATTATCAGCGATAAACACTTGCATGTTACTCACACGTACAAGTTATTAAGTATATGTTGGCGCCTGTCACAATTCAGTTAAAATAATATACTCGTTTTAGCTGGCCAGATTCAAAAGATAAACAGGGCATTGAAATTAATCAATGTTGATAAACGCTTATATTATTATTATGTTCATAAAAACAAGTATTATTAACATATAAGCATAAAAATAAATTTAAATATACTTGATCTAGATTTGGTATTTTAAATAAACGAAAATGTGATGCTAAAATTTTCATAGGTAATAGGCCTTAGCCGTTTGACCGTGAAGCTCCACGAATGATCGGACGACTATTTTGAACGTTTGTAAAGTGCTTATTGTTTTTGTGATTTCCTGTGGAGTAGACATGTACACAAATGACTGCTGCGTGAAGAAATAAGTGACGTTTCACAGTTTAATTCATCGGTGAGCCTGGGTGAGTCTTACAGTTTAGTATATATAATTGACGTATTTGCAAATTATTTAATAAAACGTAAAATATTTTTAACCCCAATTATTTTGCTAAAGTTCGAAATAAAATAATATGTTCATAGTGATATTGTTATCAGTAATGTACTCTGATCTGAGCGACCGCACTGTACTAGAAAATACTTGTAACGCTTTTTTGTTATGCAAGAATCAATAATGCTAGTTATTGTTTTCCTGAATAATATTATTTAAATCGGTTATTTTTATCGTTAGTTCAAAATCAATTACTAAAGTTGATTAGAATTAAAGTGAATTAAGCTAACAACATTGTTTCTAATTTAGTTTGCCAAATAGTTTATATTAAACAGAACCGAAGATCAAGTAAAAAAACTTCAATTTTAAATGTTGTTTAAGGGGCCATGTATGCTAAAATACGTCAGCAATATACTGTTTTTTTCATACAAAGCAATTATGGGTCTTCGCGACAAAAATACACAAGATTAACATTAATATGCTTTATAAGACTAGTGTTTCCAAAACACGATTCATTTCACTTTGCTCGATAGAAAAAAAACAAAAAGTTAACCCTTTTTTTAAAGCAAAACCCAACTGTTTACTTCAATTATGAAAATATCGACAACAGATTTGACATAAACATAGATAAGTATTATACCTAAAAGATAACTGTTTCAGTTTTTATTTTTTATTTTCAAATTACTTTTATGGTGTGAAAAATAGTGATTTGGCGTTTAAGACATTCACTTTAGAGCGCAATATTTCATAGTAATCATGGAACGGGGAAGTGCGCTGATTGGCTCTTCTGGCTGACTAAGTATGGGGCCTTATTATTAATATTGGTATTATGAAATGTAGCGCTATATATGTTTGGAATCTTTGCCTAAACGTCTTAACCGATTTTTAGTAATTTTGCCATTGGGTAGGTATCCAATATTGCAGAATGGACATTTTACGTGGTTCAAGTGGAAATTTACCTAAGCATCGACTTACTAGGTAGTATCTTAGCCAACTGATAGTTTACTATGTTGTTTATTATGTGAAGTTTATTTATACATATGTATAATATGCTAAGCGCTTTGCTATTGTTTTAAATTTTATGTTTTTTTTTAAATGAACTCCTGGAAAATCTCCCACTCCTGTCCTCCTGTCGTACCTATTAGGTTAGGTACTGCTTATCACTGTTGCCTCATGTACAACTCTTAACTAAAAAGTAATACAATTCAAGTATTCTTAAACATAGAATAGTTACATATACTGTATAGATGCTGAATAAATTGATTAAGTTGTAAAAAATTAATGTTTTACGAATTTTTAAAATTTGTTCTTTAAGGCGAAAGTATTTTTATTTTAGTGATGATGCCTTCTAACATCATTAAAATAAAATACTTGTTTGCAAACAAGCAGACGAATTTCCTTATGGAATTAAAGGTGGTAATTGTGCGTTGCCAATCTGAGGTCGGGCCGGAAGCACTGACATTATGACGGCAGGAATAGGTAAGGCGGTGGTATCAATCCGGGTGAGTCGCTGCGAAACTCTACCACCTGGTAAGATGTCACGGTGCTAGTGATGGTTAGTCTATTAGTCCTCGTGTTTGTCCGGCCTCCTTTGCGGAATAGACCAACTGCTTTCCTGCCTGGCAGGTTGTAAAAGGCGAGCATAGGCTTACCGTCACTATCGCCTTGACATTTGACCAGGTGGTAGAGTTTCGCAGCGACTCACCCGGATTGGTACCACCGCCTTACCTATTCCTGCCGCCATAACGTCATGACGTGTTTTGTGTCGGAGGGCAAGGTAGTCGGTAAACTTACTTTTACTCGAGGCCTTACATCCTGGCCTCAGGTTGGCAACGCACCATTACCACCTGAATTTCTCACCATCAGAAAATCCATATGCTTGTTTGCCGTTCAATATCATAAAAAATACCTTCTCGATCCGACTCGTCCTCGATTTTGCTACTTGTAAGTTTTTTAAACTGTAAGCAATATGTATGAAATTTTAACAGCGTCTTTATCTGGCGAACTTATTTGGTGAAAGGTAAAGATAATTTTGGGAGCCCATAATTTACGAAGACAGGTATGATTCCTGAGAAAGTTTCACTCAACACATAACTGTTTTATTTATAGCATACGTTTCGAACAAATACATTCTGTCAAAAAACGTATCGGGAATGGATTATTAATTTTGTTTTAAGTTTTCCAAATTCAAATTTTTGCTTTTTTTATTGTTGTTTTGGCACAACTGTTTTCTATTTTAGCACTGAGCCTGAGTTACATCCGTTTGTAATATTAGATACAGTGATGTTTTCGTTATCAAATTAATTAGTGTGTATTGTGAATTTGATACAAAAACATCGAACAAAGCGTTTATCTTAAATTTTGCATCGCCAATGGAGTTTCATATTGTGCGAAGTTAATGAGAATGTTACAAAAGGGCGCTTACGGTGAATCGACCTTTTAAAAAACTGGTGCTTATGAATGGTACAAAGCGTTCAAAAGTGATCGAAATGTGATAGAAGATTTGCCTTGCTCTGGTAGGCTATCAAAGTCTACAACAACAACGGAAACAGTGACTGATAGTCATCATTCAACTTTGAAAGAGATAGCTTCAAAAATTTCTGTATCTGTCGATTCGTATCATTGTGGTAAAAAACATGTTGCTGCTCGGATAGTACCAAATGACCAGAATTTTATCCAGAAATCAATCGCATGAGAGTCGCATAGGTATATTATTGGAATGAAGTTCCTCATTGCGCGTTGTGAATGGGGGCTAGACGGAAAAAATCTTACGAAAATGTTGTCACGACACTTTTTGCTCTGTGGTCTAGTGGTTCAGTAGTTGGACTTGACTGCATGAGGTTCCGGGTTCGAATCCCGGGTCGGACAATTTTTTAAATTTTTTTTTGTTTTTCATTTTCTTTTTTTTATTATCATTTTCATTTTTTTTATTTTTTTATTTTATTTTTTTATATTTTTATTTTCTGTTTTTTTATTTCATGTTTCTCTGTCTCTCTCTCTCTATAAGAGAGATAGAGATTACTAGAGATTGATAGAAAGGGGGGGGAGAGAGAACTTCGTTCCATCTGGGTGTTCCTTGGCACCTCTCAATTTTTTTTAATATTCTTTGAGAGTCGCTAAGGATATGCTAAAACGGATGAATTCGGACCAACTTTTATGAAACGCACTGATGATGAGACTTGGGCTTATGAGTTTTACATGCAAACTAGTCAATAAGCTTCGGAGTGGCGCCTTCCAACTGTATCGAAACCGAAAAAACGTCGCCAAACTCGTTCAAAAGTCAAAGTAATATCGAATGTTTTCTTTGACTATCGCGGTGCACTTAGAATTCTTACCAGAAGGTCAAACGGTAAATAAAGAATCTTATTTGAGTGTTATCTGGCGTTTAAAAAAGCAAATTCGAAGAAAAAAGCAAGATTTGTGGAAAGATTTTTTTGGATTTTGTGCCATTTAATGAAGTTTCGCAGAAGGGAATCATTATTAACGAATTTTTGGCCAAACACTCAACGTTACACAAAAAGGTTTTGCAACGTGTTGCTGATGTAAAATTTACAACGGCGCTTGTTCGCTTATCGGCTTAAATAAGACATTTTTTATATTTATCGATAAAAATAGTTAAACTTCGTAACCGGATACCGGAGTATCGGTATCCTGTGGAATATCCATATCAACATCAATGTTTGCCTTCAATAAACGAAATAGCTCTACCTACTTCGATCTCTGCTTGTTTGAGACCATAGTATTCTCTATTATGATAGACCGGTCCCAGTAAACCTTCGCATGGCCTTTCTCAAGAATTGGCACCAGTGTAATATAAATATATATATATAAATATTACATATACATACATATCTTCACGCCAAGTCCCTTACGGGGTAAGCAGAGAGTATCGAGTGCCAGACCTCACGATCCTGACAAACCTGTCTTGTTGTCACATTCATAACCCTTTTCATACAAACGCGCCGGTTTCGGAGACTCTTGACTCCGATAATAATATCCGGATAATATCCGATTGATCTGATCGTGAAATGTCAGCCTTGGTCTCCCCGGGTACCTACATCCATCCACATTCGCATTGTATATCTACTTTGTCATTCTTTCATCTGTCATTCTTTTCACATGACCGAACCAGCGGAGCAGGCCCTTTCGCATTTTAACACCAACACTTTCTTTCAATCCCACTCTTTCCCGGATCTCACTGTTACGAATGAGGTCAGCGAGCGTTACACCACAGATTTTCCGCAGTGCTTTCATTTCGACCGCATTTATCCTACTTCCATACTCTTTCTCACATACCCAACTCTGGCTTCCATACAATAACGTTGGAATAAGCACAGAATTATGCAAAGCGAGTCTAGCTTTTTGACTCAAAACCGCACCTTGAGATAGCTTACTCAACGCTCCATTCACACTATTCCCTGCACTCACTCTCCTCCCTACATCCGCGGTGTACCTTCCATCCTTGCTAAAAGCACAACCAAGATGTACAATTTCATTCACTTGTTCCTGCACTACATCATCAACCAAAACTCTTACATCCGTTCTGTCTACGTCTCTTTCAAACATCATTATTTTGGTTTTCATCGCATTCAAATGTAAGCCCCTTTCTTTACAATCTCCTTCCATAACTGTGACCAGTGTTTGCAGCTCAGATGGTGTAGAGCCCAAAAGTACAGCATCATCTGCATAAAACAGGCAGTTCACCATTTGGTCACCCATACGCATTTCCACATTCAATGATCTTAACCTTTGAAGACATTTGTCCAAATATAAGATAAACAAGCGTGCTGACAACACACAACCCTGCTTGACGCCAATATTAACATTAAACCAAGGCGATATGTTGCCATCCACCCGCACGCATGCTTTACAGACTAATTACATTGACTGCACCACACGCAGCAGGGACCCGACTATCCCACAATCTGGCAAAATGTCCCTAAGTTCCTTACGTACAACCCTATCAAACGCTTTTTCGAGATCCACAAAACCGCAGAAAACCTTCTGACTAACAGCCAGATGCTTCTCTACAATGTTGTGGAGCGAAAACACTTGATCCGTACATCCTTTTCCAGACCTGAAACCGCCTTGAGCCTCACAATGTTCCATCGGACATCCCTTGCATCCTCCTTTCAACTATTTGTCTATACACTTTTGATGCTAAACTGATTAAACTAATGGCCCTGTAACTTGTACAGTCCATGTGAACGTGAACCCTTGCCTTTATACAAGGGCACGATGACCGCACGTCTTCGGGTACTCTGCCGGTCTTCCAATATTTGTTACAAAGAACCCAGAAAGAGTCCCGGACGGCAGGACCACCAAGTTTTATCATCTCAGCTGTAACCATATCTACTCCCGCAGCCTTACCATATTTCATACTTCTTATCGCTCATTTAACTTTTTCCATCATAATGCCGTCAGATGCATCCGCTATTTCCGTGTCATATGAGTACTCGGACCCAGCGGCAGCATCTTGGGCACATTCATACATATCTCCATAAAATTCACTCCACCGTTTTAACTCGTCATGCGTGCTTGTAAGAATATCACCACTCTTAGACTTAATTCTATTCATTCTGGAAGCAGACGAACAACTCCGAGACTTCTTCACCTCCCTCCAAAAGACTTTGGTGTTCATCTCGAAGTTGTTAGCCAACCTCTCTTCTAGTTACATACTTTCCCTTTCACGCTTCTCTTTCACTAATTGTTTGGTGATACTCTTGCAACAGAGGTACATTTCTTTCTTCAAATCTTTCATACTGTCATTCGACTGCAAACATGCTACATAGTCTAGCCAAGCTTTCTTCTTTCTTTCAACTGAGGCTTTTACCTCCTCATCCCACCATGCGTCACCATTCATAGACTTGTGCATCTTTGCACTCCCATACCTCTTTCGCAACATCAACCATCATCATCATCATCATCTTTCAAAACATTCCAACAGTCATCCACGTCTAAGTCCGGTAGGCACACACTATTCAGCCTGTCTTGGACTTGACTCTCATACATGCTTCCTACACTCGGGTCTTGTAACTTTTCACTCTTAATCCTTTCAAGCCCTCCAAATGGAATACGTACTCGCCAGTGCCTCCACTTCTTAAACAGACCCCTAAACCGGCTAATAACCAAGTAGTGGTCCGTGTTAAGAGTTGGGCCTCTGAAGGCTCTCGTGTCCATTTAACACTTCCGGAGGCGACTATCAACCAAAATCAAATCTATCATACTCATTTGATCATTCCTTCTCCATGTATACGTATGTATGTCCTTATGCTGAAACATTGTGTTAGACACAAGAAGATTTCTTTCCACACATAAATCTACAATGTGCTTTCCAGCATCATTCGCTCTCTTGTCACCATAGGGTCCAAGAACGGCCTCGTAACCGTCCCGTCGTGTCCCCACCCAACCATTCAAGTCACCACACATAATCACTTTTTCATTTCCTTCAACCATATCCAGAACATCCCTAACAGAATCCCAAAACTTTTCCAGGTCATGAGTCGCCGAGGAGTTGACCGGAGTATAGATTGCTACCACAAAAACTCGCGTGACTCCTAGTTTAATACGGACCCAGAGCAGTCTCGGACCAATCAAACCATACTCTTTCAGGCCTGAGGCTAAGCGAGACGATAAAATGATACCTACCCCAGCGCTGGCGTGATCGCTCTGTGATACACCAGACCAAAGAGCCAACTTGCCACCGGGGAGATCAAAATCATCACTACCTTTTCGCTCAGTCTCCGTTACACACAGTAAATCCAGGCATCTCTCATCCATTACATCAATCAATTCATTCATCTTCGCTTCCATTCCCCCTCTCACATTCCACGTGCCTATTTGACACTCTCCACTCCTCGATTCGCCTGTACGGGCCTGGCGTGACGGGTGGCGGCCCCGCATCGCCGCATCTGCCTCTTTTCGTACTGACGAGGGCGGATCGGTCGCCTCCAGGGAACGCCCTAACCCGCTCTGCGGTACTTTTTCGGGCCAGAATTGCAGTCCAATGGACTGGCAGGGATCGCGACGTTCACGCTTCTGGCCAATGACCCCCAAATATAAATATACAATATAACATACAATATAAGTATTATAAAAATATAAATAAAATATGTATAAATATTGTAACAAACTTCAAAACCAAGTTCACACCAATGTGCAAGTTGCTCATGTTCATAACACAAATGTTTGACACCATCGGAATTATACGTGAATTTTATTCGATTCGAGACGTATGCGTCAACTCCGAGGCCAACGAGGCAGTTTGTTATGTATATGTTTTATCATATTAGAAATAGTTCAAAACAATTTTACCCCTCGTTGATCCGGATCCGTTGAGTAGAATATACCATTTGTTGTCTTCCTGCCAGGCAGCTCTTAAGAAATGAGCAAAGGTTACAATAATATATGTCATCAACAGGATCACCGGGGGTAGAGTGCTATGCAGCTACTAGCTCAAGACATTAAGTTCCGCAATGTGATAGTTGGCAAGCAAACCGGGCTTATGTCCAATCCCAGGCAACGTTATTTTTATTAGAAGATTGAAAATAGAGATTTTCTATTTTTTTTGGGATCGAACCCGCGAGTTCAAGAAGTTAAGTCCAACGCCGGACCTCTAAACCACAAAGGCGTTTTAAATATATGTGATTAATTTTAGCCTGTCAATATTTCTTTTCTCTCTTTCTATAAGCCACGGTGGTCTCTTACCATCAGATCCGTGCGCTTCTCAGCTGATTCACATAAATACGCAGGATATGACAGCAGGAAGCCAGTAACGCAATATATCCGACAGTAAGTCAAACTGAACCCAAAAATGTATTCCAGCCCATAATAATCATCTATTGTCTAACTGACTTAATTGTTGAACTGGCAATTTATAAGTCCTTGAGGGAGCCGTTATGGCCCACAAACTATTCAAATCATCATCATGGAAGTGTCTTTGTTACTTAATCAATATTTTGCGAGTAATTTAATCCTACTAAGTACACAACTCAATATTGGAAAAGCAATTACTTAAATGAATTGGGCTATAAGGGGATTCCGCCATCTTGATGTCGCGTAACTGTTGAACAAAGTATGGCGCGTAACTCAATGTCAATGTTGTCTCAATGTTGGAAGGACAGGACACAATAATAATAACACATTATTGCACAATTAAAAAAAAGTGTTTCATATTGCATTAAAATAAACATATTATATACAATTTTTTATAGCTACCAAGCGATATCTTCCAAACAACCAAAGTTTAGAAGATACATCAAAACAAAAAGGTACAAAATCTATTGACACACAATGAATCTAATGTTTCAAATAAATAAATTAGGAAGTAGGTAATCTTATTTAATACAGTAAAAGTGCTTAATTTATAAATAAAAGTTAATACAATAGAAAATTAACATTAAACTGAATATTTTGCAAGTTGTTTAGTTACAACTATATTACTATAGCATTCAGGTGAAACTCCTTTACCCTCTTCTTAAATCTATTTTTGTTCTTTGCCTATCTTATTTTAATAGGGAGAGTTCCGCAGCTTATGACGGCTGAACATGACAAAAATGAAACAATCAATTAGTTTTAAAAAAGTTGGAAGCTCGAGTTTACATCCGTAGTTTAGGAAAAATCTTTTAGTTTATCGTTTTATGTTATGAATACAGGTTACCTACGTATAAAAGTCGAAAGTAAAATTCTGGTAGCCCGATGATGGGTTTTTGTGTTTATGAAGTCATTAGTAATAAACAAGTATTTAAAGTCTCAAATAATTCTACATTAGAATTAATAAATCGAAATATTTGTGACTGAGACGAATCCAACAAACTAAATTGAAGTTGGTCCACTAGTTCCCGAGTTATAAGTGTTGTACTTGTAACCAACTTTACTTTGTTATTAAATACTAGCCTTCTCCCCCAAATTTACTCGCGCCAGTCTGCACTTTACTCAACTTAAATGATCAAAATGACACCAATCGAATAGACATACAAACTTTTGTATTTATAAAAAGAATTTGGTTGGAATTGTTTACAAGTCTGAAAAAATACAGTACGATCTGTACAACACATGCACACACACGCACACACACACGCACACACACACACACACACACACACATACAATGTCGCCAAGTCCCTTAAGGAGTAAGCAGAAAGTATCATGTGCCAAACCTCACCATCCGCGCAAACCTGCTTAGCTTTCTCCAATTTCCATTACCCTTTTCATACAAGCACGCTAAGCGATTTGATCGTGGAATGTCAGCCTTGGTCTCTCCGGGTACATAACATCCATCCACATTCACATTGTTAATCAGTTTTGCCAATGTTTCCACATGACCGAACCAGCAGAACATGTCCTTTCTCATTTTAACACATTCTTTTCACATGACCGAATCTGCGGTCAAATATCTGCGACTGCTGATTGATCTGTCTTTGTTTTGCTTTGCAGGAAGTCATAGCATTGTCATCAAGGATGCAATATCCTCAGCCTCATGAGTGTCGTTCACCGACACTATTACCTCCCATAGTAATGAAAAAAAGAATCGATTCAACGAATGAGGGAACAAATGAAAACGATCATGGTACGTAACCAGGTTTGCCAAATCATTAACACGAATTTGCGAGTAACAGTTCTTAATACGGGACAAGTTAAATAGTTTAAAGACTAAAATAAACAGTTGGCTCCTTTGTAGAATAGACCATTTGCCTTCCTGCCAGGCAGCTCGTAAAAGGCGAGCATAGGGGTCACTAACACTGTGAAATCCGACTAGGTGGTATAGTTTTGCAGCAACTCGTTCGGATTAGTGCCACCGCCTTACCCATTCCTGCCGCCATAACGTAAACGCTTGCCGTTGACGTGTTCCGGTTCGAAAGGTAAGGTAGCCGGTAAACTTACTTTTACTCTAGGCCTAACATCTCGGCCTCAGGTTGGCAGCGCACCATTACACCATTGGTGTCTGTAGGTGGCGTGAATTTCTTACCATCAGGAAATCCGTCTGCTTGGTGGCCTTCTAATCATAATCATAAAAAAATAATAGTAATAGGTACTGATTAGTCCTTTTATGTCATTCTTAAGCTTTTAAATTAGCCATTTTGTCTTGAGATTTGGATATTTGCATAAGGATTTTTAATTTATAAGTTTAAATATTATGTGCGCACATTAAATGCGTACCAAAATATGAGAACTGAGATATTTCTCGTCTCGTACACTCTCCGAGCGGAACGCTCCTTTTCTTTCTTTAGGTTTTGGCATTCACGTTAGTATTTTGCCATTAGTCAAGTAGGAATTTGCAACAAATTTTGGGTTTAATTATAATTAGTCATAAGTCGTCATTAAGTCATGTCAGGGTCTTGGGTGAAGCAGTGGCCTCATTACTCAAGCTCATGTAGTGAGATTTGGCGGTAACGAGGAAATACACAATATGCTAATTTCTTCATGATTATTTTATTTGTGCACTTTCACTGAACAAAATTGTTCAAAATGTCACCAAAATTGACTAATTTCACTCAATATATAAATACGAAATTCAACAATCTTTTGTCTCGAACGCCAAAACTCTGGAACGCCTCATAACCTTCTTTATTTATTTTTTTTACTTTGTCAATGTGATAATGAAATTTGAGTCAGTTTCTTTACAGTTTCACTGCGCTTAAATAATTTTATACATTTCATGTTCTTGTTAATGCTCATTTTAAACGTCATACTAATAAACATGACTTTACTATTTTTCCCAGGGTAGATCCAATAGATCCTAATAAAACCTTGAGCGGATCAGTAGGGTTACTCTTGAATCTCATTTTATTGGATTATGAACTTTTAAGTGGTCCAAAAAATTCTACGAATCTGTAAACAAAAAATTAACTAAATGAAAATAATGCTACTATAACTCTGCGTATTAGGCCTATGGACAGTCTGTATGACTTTTTGCCGTTGCTTTTGCCCATATATTACCGTCCAAATTGGCTATCTTCAGTGCTGTTGCAGGTATTGTATAAATTTGTAGTATCTTCTAAACAATTTTTGAACACAAAATATTTTTTTTCAGGTCAACAAGGACAATCACAACTATTTGAATCTCCAAAAGAAAGGAACTGGTTTAAAAAAGAAGGGAATTTTTCTGGCTTCTATAAGTGTTGGAATGAAAGAAAACTAGGTAACTTTTGTATAATGTGCCGTTTAAATTATTTTTAACGCACTGTAACCAAATGGCGAAAAACGAATCCCTAATAGGTTTGACAAGTCTGCCTGTCTGTATGTCACTGCCATTTTGACACCCGATGCAAAACGAGGGATTAAAAGTTTTACACGCCGTGCGTGCGTGCGTGAATACGCCCCTGTGTGCATGCGTGCATGTGTGTGTGTGTGTGTGTGTGTGTGTGTATGTTTTCATAACTTTTGAAGGGATGGACAGATTTCTATGCATTTTTTTATTGGAAAACTGACGTGATCTTAATGTTTATTAGCTGCATTGCACACAGGTTTTGGTGGAGGGTTAATTGAATATTTATTATTATATGATTATTATTTCTATCTATTGAAACAAGACAGTTAAAATTCAAAAGAATGACGATTTTTTAAACTGGCATACGGTTTTTATATGAGCTACTACTATTAGCTGACCGAAAGGCGCTGGCCTGTCTTATGTATTAATATTGAGTTCGAATGACAATTATGTGATACTCGTTATCGTGGAAATATGTATGTGTATCATCTGATAGTAAAATGAGTCCATTAGTTCAGGCGTCATGGGATAACCAGGGAAATGGGGCTTCATTTTTGTATGTGAGAAGATAAAAAGGAATAGTAAAGAGGAACCCCCCACATACTTGAAACTAAAGCTCAGTTGTTTGATATGAGATATTTGCTACTCTCAATAAGTATAAATAATCTATGCTCATAATAGAACTCTTGAGTTATGGCGAGAGAAAAGGTGGTCAAAGTATTTTCATAATTATTTTCGTGTTTATATTGATTGAAATTAGTAAATTTTGGTGGCATTTTGCATAATTTTGTTTAATGAAAGTGCACAAATGAAAAAATCATTAGCGTATCGTGTATTTATTCGTTGCTACCAAATCTCACTACATGAGCTCGAGTAATGAGGCCACCGTTTTACCCAAGAGCCTGACATGACTTATTATATTTTAATAAATTTGATGCAAATTTCTACTTGACTAATGACAACATGCTAACTCGGATGCTAAAATCTGAAGAAAGAAAGAAACAGAACTCTTTTGAAGAAGAATTTGTTTCTATAATGTAAACCATCTTTTGCAACTTAGTATGTGTACAATATCTTCTCTGTAGTTTCATGCCAAATTATATTAGAATATTACACAAGTAAAGTATTCTGTGCCTACTTACTAAATATGGCGCGAACACTTTATGTGAGCTGAATCAAAATCTGCGGTGTTTTTAAAATATTGTTAAGAGTAAGCCAGCAAGCCAAATATAAGGATATAAAAACCTTGACTTTTAAAATGCAAAAGAGATACGTTTTTTACAAAAATCCTAATCTAAAAACTATATTAAATAAAGTTTTTCATTTCATATAATTTACTAATGGCCCCTCCCGCCTTCGCGAGGGTATAATATGTATATAAATAAACCTTCCTCTGCAATCACTTTATTTAATAAAAAAACCGCATCAAAATCCGTTGCGTACCTAGTTTTAAAGATTTAAGCATACAAAGGGTCATAGAGACAGAGGAAGCGACTTTGTTTTATTCTATGTAGTGACTCTACCACTCTAACATTTTACTAAAATACTCTTAAAACGTGTCATCTAAATATAAAAATTAATCCCCATTTCACTAGTTTATCACGCCTGAACGGATGTTTATTTTTTTTTATTTTATTTATATTTTTATAATGTAGCGATTTTGCTTAATATTTATTTGTTGTTCTTTTATTTTAATTTTTTTTACGATAATGGAAGGCAAACAAGCAGACGGATTTCATGATGGTAAGAAATTCACGCCACCTAGAGAGACCAAACGTGGTAATGGTGCGTTGTCAACCTGAAGCCGGGATGTTAGGCCTAGAGCAAAAGTAAGTTTACCGGCTACCTTACCCTCCGAACGGGAACACGTCAAAGGCAAGCATTGACGTTATGGCGGTAGAAATAGGTAAGGCAGTGCTACCAATCCGGACGAGTCGCTGCAAAACTACCACCTAGTAGGAAGTCACGGTGCTAGTGACGGTAAACCTTTGCTTGCCTTTTACGAGCTGTCTAGCAGGAAGGCAGATAGTCTATTCTGCAGAGGAGCCCGGACCAACAGGGAATTGTATTGCTTATTGTAAGGAAAAGGAAGTGGGAAAAACAATACTTTATACTATAAACTATTGGTAACTGGTAATATCAAGCGATATGACGTTCGCCGCGTCGGCTAGTATATCGAAAATATGGAGTGTTAGTTGGGTTAATTTGGGAGCCGCGTGGTCTAACTATCGGTATGCAAAATATAAAGAGAGGAAAACTTCTAAATCTGTACCGACACGTCATTACGTCATTTGTTACTCTCTTAATACTAATATTAACCAATTTTCCCCGTGTTGATCCGGATCCTCTTTGTAGAATAAACCATCGGTGTTCCTGTCTGGCAGCTTGTATGAGGGGAGCAAAGGCGAAACTAGTCATTACCAACTAGACCACAGGTGGTAAAGTGCTTTTCAGCAACTTGCCCGGGTAGGGATTCCCCACCTTTCTGGTTGAGTTGGTTTAGCTTGGGTCACCACCACATTCCTGCCACCATAATTATAATGTCATGTTCCGCTTACGAGGGAAAGGTAGCCTGTATACTTGCACAATTGGCCTAACACACTGTTCGCAAGACAACAACGCTCCTATAACAGAGACACCTAGTCTTTGCGCTCGAGCTGCGATTATATCTTATCATCAGGGGAGCCTTGTGTGTATTCTCTGCCTTTTGCCATAAAACATTTTTTGATATCATATTAAGTTGACTTTATTAGTGCATTCAGATTCTCCGCCTTGGTGGTGAAGGGGTTAGCTTAACTTTACCGACCAACTTGGGTTTGATTGCTGTAGGGGGCAGGCATTTGTGTGATGAACATAGATGTCTATATTGCTAGGTCTGGGTGCTTATTGAATCCATATTGGTATTTTTAAGTATTTCCATACATTACTATTGTTTCCCAACACCCATAATACAAGCATATAATTAGATACAATTAGTTTACTTTGGGGTTAGATCAATTTGTGTAATTTGTCAAAAAAAATCTCGTCATTGACGTGTTTCGTACTGAATCACCAGTAGACTAGACCAGTGGCTGAAGATCCCAGCTATAACAATGAACATGAAATAGTCTATAGGTCTTGTTCTTCTACCGTCAGGAGAGCCAAGCATATTTAGGTCATTTTTTTGTTTATTTCCAGGCAAGAATAAACATAAAGAAAAAGAAGAAGCCAAAGTTATAGAATTCTTAGATAGTAATACAGATTTTCTTGAAGCATATGTATTGAACAAAATTCATACTAGTAAGATCCAAGATTGGTTGGATAAAAAAAATGCAATTGCTGAAGTAAGTTTTTTAAAATAATTTAAGGGAAGTAAAACTGCCAACATACGACTAAATTTATTTCATTCCGTCGTAAGTTGTTGATTATTTTTTCTGAATTCCCTCATGTTGGTCCAAGCTCCTTTGTAGAATAGACCATCTGCCTTCCTGCCAGGCAGCTCGTAGAAGGCGAGCATAGGCTAACCGTCACCAACACCTTGACATCCTACTAAGTAGGTTTGGCAGCTGGGTAAACTTACTTTTGCTCGAGGCCTAACATCCCGGCCGCAGGTTGGCAACGCACCATTACCACCTTTGGTGTCTTTAGGCGGCGTGAATTTCTTACCATCAGGAAACCCGTCTGCTTGTTCGCCTTCCAACATCATGAAATAATAATATCTGAGTTCGATATGGATCCATTACAATGCGATCACGATCCGACTAACTAAGGGTAACTAAGGATTTTTAGAAACACATAATAATGCATGTTTTTTTAAATACCTCGACGACATTGTGACACCGACCGATATCCAACAATAACTTTCCAAAAAGAACCATTCAAATCTATTTAAAAAAACAAGCAATATCCTTTCTCGTCTTTTTGTATTTGTAAGAGTAAAAAAAAATAAAAAAGAGTAATAGGGGAAATACGGACAAAATGACATGTATGTACAAAATGACATAGTCCCATCATTTCAAATTTTGCGGTATTTACATACGATTCTGCGACTGTATCACGTGACGGCAGCCATATTAACAGTCCTATCAGACGTTGAGCGCCATTCTCATAGTTGCGCCGCAGTAATCAGTTCAAATGTGTTTTCATCTTCAAAAGTTTATTTAACAGATTGTTTTCTCCTGTTTTTGGTGAGTTATTTGTTGTCATTTGTTTTTATTTGTGTTAAAATCGATGAATTATGCTAGTAGTCAGTGATTTCGATTAACTTTATGGCAATCATTAGTTATTTTATTAAGTTAAGATTTTTTTTGTTTTCGGTTACATTTGGGCAAAATGACATACAAAAAAAGTGGACAAAATGACATGGTATGCTACCTGACATTTGCTAAATAAGTCGTGAAAAACGATTGAAAGCCATATTTATAAAAGAAGAAGAAGAAGACATGGCATACCATAGCAAAATGACATAATTTTGTCCACAGTGTTTCTGATAATTAACATTTATTGTTTTGTTTAGGTAATATGCCTTGAAACTATGAAATAAAAACTAATCGGCAGTCTTGTAGCCAAGAATCCATGAGTAAGGCTATTGAAGCATGAACAAAACCTTAAATTCTAACTCTAAAGGATTAGGAAGATTCAAGAAAATATTTACAACTGAAATTGAGCAGGAGTTAGTAAAACACAAAGTTTTTGGAAACACGCCTTTTTGGTTTGAAGCGCACATCTTTTCACGAGCTTGCCTTTGAACTAGCCGAACAAATGTTTCGATCACCTTTTTAACAAGGACAAGAAACGTGCTGGACAAGAATGGCTAGAAGGTTTCCTTAGAAGAAATAAAGATGTTTCGCTGCACTCTCCAGAACAAACTTCTGCTGCAAAAGCGCAAGCGTTTAATAAACCACAAGTAGCAAAATTTGTGAAGTAAGAAAGAAAAGCAAAGTATTTGTGAAGAAGTGTTGAAGTCCTTCAATTTTGGACCTCACCAAATATTTAATATTGATGAAACCGGGCTCACTACAGTCCAGAAACCAAAACAAAATCTGGCCACCAAAGGCAGGAAACAAGTCAGCTTTCTCACCAGTGCTGAGAGAGGTTCGAATGTGACAGTAGTGTGTTGTACGAATGCCATCGGTTCATTCATTCCGCCATGTATGATTTTTCCTAGGAAGAACATGAACAACGAACTGGTCGATAAGCTCCCACCGACACTCTTTGACTAGCACAAGAATCAGGATGGATAAAGAAAGAGGTGTTTGTTAAATGGTTAAAACATTTTCAGCCACATACGAAATCTAGCAAACACGATCTGGTTTTACTTATTTGCGATGGTCACTCGAGTCATAAAAGCATTGAGTATTTGACTTATGCCAAAGAAAACGGTATTCATATGTTAACTTACCACCCCAGTGTACCCATAGGATGCAGCCCTTAGATGTTTCTATCTATGGCCCTCTAAAAGCTTATTTCAATCGAGAAATTTCTAAGTGGCTAAAAAATCATCCAAGACGCGTTGTTACCTATTTACAAATACGGTGTTTGTTTAATGAAGTATATGGGAAAGTCGCAATTTTTCAGAGTGCAAGTAATGGCTTTAAAAAGACAGGTATCTTGCCTGTTAATCCTGACATTTTTCCAGACTACATATTTGAACAGGCAGAGACTAGCAATATTCCCTTAAATCAGGAGGATATTGGAGACAGTACACGTGAGCTTTCCAGCTCACATCTGCTATCAACTGAGTGTATTTACAACACCTCTTCAATCCAACAAGATCCAAGTAACGATGTCGCATCTATTTTAAATATATCGGCGCCAAATAGTGATAAAGTAGAATCTTGGAAAAACGTAACGAAAGCCAACACCAATGATGATATTGGAGATGTTGTTACTGATGTGACAAATCAGATTTTGGGAAAATGTGAAGAAGAGCCTAACACAGTTGATGTAGCTGAAATAACATGCAAAGATGGTGTGAGGAGTGATCCATCAAAGCAATCACTGACATATCCAGTTGCTACTATTTCGCCAGTACCACATGTGCAGTTTATTCGAAGCCAAGGAAAAAGAAAAATTAAACCAGTCAAAAATGATTGGCTTTTAACTTCTTCTCCAGATATGCAAGAAATTATTGCTACGAGTACAAATAGACCAAAGGATCCACCCGTAGAAAAGAAGCGACAGGTTAAACGAAAAATTTGTGATGAGAATGAAGTAAATATTTCTGATTTCAAAAACGCTCAGAGACTAGAATCAGAGAAGATATTAAGAACATTGAGGCAGCATACAACTGCTATTATAGATAATACCTCAGGAAGCGAAGATTATTCATTCGCGGCAAATGACGACGATAGTGACTGCGCTTGCATTTATTGCAATGACCTCCTTTCCCGTTATAAGCTCCGCGAAGGTTGGTTTCGGTGTATGACTTGTTCCTTGTGGGTTCATACGTCATGCGCTGATATCCCAAAGAATGCCAAACGATTTTTTTGTGAACTGTGTTTATAAAATTTAGATATCATTATGCCCTTATCTAACATGTCATAGAGTATGGACAAAATGTATTTTGTCATTAGTCATGTTTTTTCTTATTTAAGAAAATAGCAGAACCCGTTTCTGAAGGGCTGACCTGTTATTAAGTTTTACAATTTCACTGAACTTTGATGGCAAGCAACGCGCTCAACCCGAGTATGCATAACAGCACGGGCTGTCTCCTGAAAAACTGACTTGACTTATGCTTAATTACTAAGAATGTAGGGCTTGGAATTCAGGAGATGTTACTCTGATTGTGATACACTTTATATCTTTGTTTATGTTCCAAAATTAAACATAAAAAGGAATTAAACTAATCCTATTTTTTGTTCATGTAATATTCTAAATTTACCTACGTTATTACTTACCGTTTTCAGACTTTTTTATTCTGTAATTATTTTTTCAAGGAGACATCAACTACAACACCTAAAAAGGAGGTTTTTATGGTAAGCATTTTTTTTGTTGTATGCAATTGAACTGCACTATTTTGTAAAACTGATATAAAATACCCAAGTTACAGTCTGAAACAAAACTAACACTTAAAAGTGTCGCTACCATTGACGTATTGTTTAGGATTAACAACTTTATTACGTCCATGGCCGTTTCTTAGAAACACGTAGATTTAACTATGATAAAAACTTACATCTTCTCTTAATTAACCTTAAGAACTAGACTTATAAGCAATATGCGTACGTGTTCAGTGAAGCGAGCGATACAAAACTATTTGAAATGATCGCTTTCGAAGCGCTGAATATGAGTCTTGGGTTATTTTCAGTAGTAGGAGGCTAATATTATAATATATGCAGTTTTAATGTCCTAAAAATACGAATAAAAGTCTTTTCTAGTATTAAATATCACGAAGTAGAAATAAAATCATTGCAATTTTATTGTCGCTCAAAAATAAATAAAAGAATTTGCTATTATTAAAATTTCAGGAGCTAGTAAATCAATTGAAGGAAGATGCAGAAGAGAATTTGATCACTTCTGCGATAGCTGATTTTATGTGTTCTTCTATTGGTGTTGATGCATATAGAGTCTACAAACTGTATCCTCATCAACCGATTACTGTTGAATATTTTGAAAAAGATCCTACCGATGTGAGTCTTTGGATTATTATATTTGATATACTCTTGTAAACTTACCAATTCTTTGTCGGCCTTAGTGTCTCGTAAGAGAAGTTGTCGGACGGGTAGGGTGTAAATATAAGAAAGCGAGGTTTATTAGGCATGTAGGATTTGTATTTGATACAAAGTTAACTGTACCATTTCTGAACTATCGGGTCACTACAGTAAATTGGTCCTAATTAGCATCAATAGACGATTTATGGGCCAAATTACTCTTGTTCAACTTCATTTCTGGTTACGGCTTGATATAAGAAAATAGACTTCGGTGAGCTGGTTTATCCGGAATCATCTTACTTAAGCGTAGCAAAATAGCAAGCGTAGCGTAAGAAAAAAATATATAGCGTGCGAGGCCTAGAAACTTACCAGTTTCCGGATATTAATGCCAAAACACGTGAGATCTAGCCTTTAAAACAAATAAAAGTCATGGCGCCTGCAGATTTTTTAAAGGAAAGATTAATTTATAAACAATAGTACATTATATTACGGCACCTATAAATCATTAATCTTTATAGAAGTCGTAAGAAAGATACGAGTACTAGGTGGTAGAGTTTCGCAGCGACTCGCCCGGATGGGTACCACCGCCTTATCTATTCTTGCTGCTATTGCCGTTGACGTGTTTTGGATTGGAGGGTAGCCGGTACATTTACTTTTGCTCGGGGCTTGACATCCCGGCCTCAGGTTGACAAGGCAGCTTTCCCACTTTTGGTGTCTTTAGGCGGTGTGTACTTCTTACCTACTCGAAATCCGTCTGCTTGTTTGCCTTTCAATATCATAAAAATAAAAAAATAAATGAGTACGTAAAGGCCTCATGCCTTTTTACAATCAGAATTTAGAAAAATCAAAACTTAGTTTTCTTAGAACTATCTGTTCCCACGAAATTCGTACAGCCCGCTCAGTTTGTATGGGAAAAAATAAAATGACATTTTTCCCAGTTTTTTCTCAATCGAACAGGATAAAAGTATCCTATATCCTTCTCCTGATCCTATGCTACCTCCCAACCAATTTTCAGCCTAATCGGTTCAGCCGTTCTTGAGTTATAAATAGTGTACTAGTACCACTTTCTTTTTACATGTATAGATATTTGACTGAATTTAATTAATTTCAGAATTCAAAAATTCGCTTACAAAGAGCTGAGCCAGATGAAGTGGAAACAGTACTAACGGTTGCTGAGAAAGGATCGGTGTTAAATCTATCGCGGAAAAAAAATATACATCTTTTCAAAACACCATCAACGTTATTCAAGACCTTTGAGATAGAACGCATGGTATAAATCATTTAAATAGTTGCCTATCTAAATATTAATACGTGATGCCCTTTTTACGAAAATTGCGCGGACGCACGAGCATGAAATTTGGCACACTTATAGTTTATGTGTAGGAGAAGTGCAGAACGCAAATATTTTTCAATAATAATGCTTATGAAGTACATTACATCCATAAATAAAACATTACCGACACTACCATACATTTGACACACACAAACAAATAAATTGAAAAAAAAACGATAAAAGATCACAGATGGCGTACTAAAAAGTTTGGAAACAAAATAGTTGATCTTGAGAAATGAAAATGGCGTTCCTAGCAACAAGATATTAAAATTTATTATGATGGAATTTCAATCAACGGGTGACCACTAGTCTACATTAATATACATAAAATAAAACAGTACCTCGGTGGTAGAGAAGCTAGCGTATACGCCTAACTTCACCGATCTACCGCGAGGTTCAGGTTCGATTCTTACGTGGACAGACATTTGTGTGGCGAACATTTAGATATAAATGTAATTTACATGTTAGTTTATTCTGATATCTATATAAGTACTGCTATGTATTAGGTGTTCTGTATTCTATGTATTTGTGGATTAATGGGACTCACCCTTTATTAAACATTATTAACTAACAAAATTTTTTTTGGAACATTCTTCCTGTGGATATCAGAAACAGCTTAACTAAGTTTTCCCTCAAACGTTCCCTTTTCAATTATTTATCACAGTAGTGTTGTCACATATTATTTATTGTTTAATTTTTGTATGTATTTATATAGATGTATGTTTGTGTCGTATGTACTGTAATATTTGTATTTATGTATGTAGAATGACTATATTTATAGAATACGTATTTTTCGTGTAACACTTTGTTATACTATGCTAAGTATTTTTCTTGGTATATATGTATTATTTATGTATTTGATTATGCTACCTAAAATTATGTTAAAATTTGTTTGCAAATGTTAAGTTATTGTTTTTTTTTCTCTTTGCACCCCATTTAATTATTTTTTCTAATAAAGGTAGGTTGACTGTTAGAGAATGCCATGTAGCATTAAGTCCACCTTTGTAGAATATAGTGCACGAATTATAAATAAATAAATCAATAAATCAATAAACTGAATCTGTATATCATTATTTTTTTTAATAACAAGGATTTCTCTGTTACGAAGCCAGACAGTTTTGTCAAGATCGTGAAGTTTGGCACTTGACACTTTCTGCCTACTACGTAAGGGACTTGGCGTGAAGATATGGTTGTATGTTAATGAAATTATTAATATCATTAAATTTAAAAATATTAGTATTAAAAACAATATGAACATGATTTTGTTTTAATAATATAAGTGAAATCACAATCCATTTAAACTTGACTAGAGCCTATTTGTAGTGGGTGATGTTAATTGTACGAATTATGAAATATATATTTATCATCAATAATAACGTATGTATAAAAACTGCAAAAACCGAAATCCGTTACTTCATTTCGCGATTTAATATATATTTTTTCAAAAAGTTAGCAAGTGATTCCTGGGATCAATCCCACATTAATTCTATAAACACAGTACAAAAATTTTGCCCATTAATCATATAAATCAAAAACCAATAGTCGAATCATGATAAAATGAAAACAGTTTCATTCCCTTGGAATCGTGATCTAACTTTATAAAAGAAGAACCATTTAGATCGGTCGGTTATTGGCCGAGTACAACAACAAATGTGTACAAGTGTAACAAATGTACAAAAAATAGGTGCGCGTACTTATGTATGCGCGTGAGAAGTTAAACTTGATAATGACATTATTAAAAAACTAGTAGTCGACCGATGGTCGAAATTCGACCATAATACGTTTTAATATCTTGTTATAAGAACGACATCTTCATTTCTCAAGACCAACTACTTTGTTTCCAAACTTATTAGTGCGCCATCTGTGATCTTTTATCGTTATCATCATTGATATATTTGTTTGTGTGTGTCAAATGCATGGTAGCGTGGGTAATGTTTTATTTATTGATTTAATAAATAAATATCTCTAGACTAGTTAAATCTAACCCCAAAGTAAGCAAATTATATGCTTGTGTTATGGGTGTTAATCAACGATTCTAATACATAGAAATACTTAAATAGATATCAGAATAAATTTAATAAGCACCCAGACCCGGAAATGCAGACATCTAAATGTTTGTCACACAAATGCCTGCCCCCGTCGGGAATCAAATCCGAGTCTCGCGGATGATCGGTGTAGTTAGGCATGTACGCTAGCCACTCGACCAACGAGGCGGTAAATTGTACTTTGTTAGCATTTGATTGAAAAATATTAGCGTTCTGCACTTCTCCTACACATAAACTATAAGAGTGCCAAATTTTATGCTCCTGTGTCCGCACAATTTTCGTAAAAAGGGGTCCAAAGGTTTTGGCATCACGTATTAATATATAGATAATAAAAAATCTATGACAGAAAACATTATACTTTATAGCGAAATCTAATAACAAAACATATACCTAACGCAATTGTATTAAACTAACACTTGTGTAAATGTAAAAAACATCTTTCTAAAGCAGACAACTTCATGATGTTATTTTTGTGTGACAGATGCGCGAGCATCTTATCATTTCACACATTATTTTTTCATAACGCGCCTAAAGAAGTATTATTTCAAAAATATACAGTAGAATTGAGAAATCTCGCCTCTATGGAAGTTGGACTTTGAGGTCCCGGGTTCCACTCCCAGGTCAGCCAACAAAAAAGAAAATGGGGTTTTTCCAATTTTCTGATTCAAAAAAAATGTTGCTCGTGATTGGATACGTGCCCGGTTGTCGATGGGCTTGCCACCTATCACGTTGTGGGACTTTGTGTCTTAAGCTAGTCGTAAGTATCCTGGTTGTGCCTCTGTCTACCTTTTCGAGATATGGGCGTGAAGATACTTTTTTAGAATTTAAGAAACTCTTCCTTTTTTGGGGTCGTTTAAAAATATGTAATGATTCACAGAGAGAAGCAAATCATGTGCTGTATCAACCTATAATAGCGGATGATGGAGCTGCAGCATACGTTATAGGAATGTGGCGACTTGAAGATGAGTTTAACATGAGAGAAGCGCAGATGAGCACAAATTTTATTGTTTGGGGAAGTTTAATATTACGCTACTGCAATATGTGTCTTGATAAGAAAAGAGAGAAAACTATGTTGGAGTTTTTATTAGAAGTCGTAAGGTAAGAGCCAGAACTTATTATACTTTCGATTGGTCTATTTTAAATGTCGTAAATATTAAATATTTTTATGGGTCGTAAAATAAAATCAACAATTATTCAAAACTTGTCCGAAATGATGATTATATTGAATGGAAAATAAATAATTAGCAAATGTTCCATTCAGTGCTTTAGACGTATATTCGCGTCCTAACCAACTTATTTTCCGGTGCCATGGATGTGCATTCGCGTCTTTATGTGACTTGTCTTGTTTCTCCTTGTTTCAAGAGTAAATAATATGAAATTGAAAGTATACATATACAAATTATAGTAACAGTTACAAAGCTGTTCCTGGGTATAACATGAAATTTTAAAATTATTAAAATCATTGCTCAATCATAAAATTTAAGCTCAATGTGCTGAAAACGGGGATTCGCGTCCAAGTAACTTTGTTGGAGATGCTGTGAACGCGATATCGAGTCCAAGTATCGTTACCGCGTTTAGTACAAGGCATTCGGTACAAGTTCATAGTCTCGGCTAAGGCAATGAACGGGTTATCTTTGCATTCCATGCGTAGGTACTTTTAGCACCATATTTCAGTTAATTTTGTCATTTTTAATTTTATTTTATTTTAGTTTATAGTTTTTGAAATGTAATTATTTAAAAAAAAGTATTGTTTGAATGTAGTGATTTGATTGACAATGTTTGAAATAAGATTGAAGATTATTATGAATATTAATAGCCTAAATGTGAACTAAAATCGGCAAAAAATATGCAAATTTCATTGCGTTTTTAAAAGGAATTCAATTTCAGGGCAATCTTTGAAAAAATGGAATCTCTGGATCAAGTTATAAAAAGAATATTAATATTTGTTCAAAAATTGGTAAATGCTGATAGAGCTTCATTATTTCTTATCGATTCACGTAATTCTGAGTTGGTATCCACAGTTTTTGATCTAAAATTTGACAAAAATATGGATGTAGAGAAGAAGGAGATTCGAATATCTATTAACCGAGGTATCGCTGGCCATGTAGCGCTTTCAGGAGAGACTATGAATATTTCCGATGCTTATTCGGATCCTAGGTTTAATAGGTAAGAAATTCAATTTTTAATTTGCCTTTGTTATTTGCAATAAAAATGGTACTTGTATATCTTTTCAGAGATGTAGATGAAGCGACTGGATATAAAACAAAAAATATTTTGTGTATGCCCGTCAGGGCTAAAAATGAGATTATAGGTGTGGTACAGATGGTAAATAAACGAAATAATGAGAACTTTGATGGAAAAGATGAAAAAGCTTTTGAAGGTTGTGCTCCTTTTTTTGGTGTCGCTTTATATCAGGCAAAACTTTATGAAAAACTAATTCGTAAAGAACAAAAATACAAAATAGCGTTAGAAGTTTTGAGTTATCACAACACATGCAGCGAAGATGAAGTAGATGAAATATTGAAAAACAAAGAATTTTCTATAAAACTTAATGATTATGATTTAGATCCATATAAGTTGGATGAGCTCCAAAAATGTAAAGCAGTTATTACAATGTTTGATGACTTATTCAAATTGTCGAATTTTAATAATAGAACTTTAACAAGATTCATTTTAACGGTGAAGAGAAATTATAGAACAGTTGCATATCATAATTTTAATCATGGCTGGTCAGTTGCACAATCTATGTATGTCATAATAAAAAATGACGTGGAAAAGCGTTTCGATTATAAAATGGTAAGATGTTTTATGAATAATAATAGACATGAAAGCATAATACAGGTTGTATTATGCTTTCATGTATTTATTATAAACTTAATGACATTCATTTATTTATATAAAATATAGACAAAAAATCCTGAAAGAATAAATTCTATAGTTACACTAAAGGCAATTCTAATTCTAAAATCCTAGTTAGACATTTCCTAATTTATTATCGTGCTCATCTAAAGAGTTTTAGAGGAACAGAGGAAAAATCAAAATATAAACTTAGCTACCTTTTATTCATTTATCATTAACGAGTTCTTTGATTTCGTTCATTCTTTTTAAGTAAATACAAAAAAAAATGTTTTAAAAATAATTCACTTATGTTTTTTTCGAAGCATTGATTAGTTACTATAAGTGATATGGTCAAAAACTTGGTAGACGGGCTGTAACATTGTTCAAATGATGAATAGTAAATATAGTCCAGCGAGATAACTCCTCAACAATTTGAAAGTATAATAGTTTGCTGTAAGATAACATGTGGAAACCCGAAAATTTAAGTCAACGCAAACGATCTATTGATATTTTTTTATTGAGCTTTATCAAATATATTGTTAATGGTACAACTGTTTTAATAGAATAGAATAAAATAGAAGATATTTTTATTCACATTCACCTTACAAGACACTTGTGTGAAAACTACCACCGGATCGGAACACGGCTACACACTGAGAAGATCTGGTAAGAAACTCAGCGGACTGTCTTTTTTTCCCTTATTCTATACAAATTTATTAGTATTACATCACACATCATTACTAGTAAGAGATTGGTATGAGGAGCAATTAATCCCAAGCACTCTTATCCGACAGATATTCAGCAACGGTATAGTAACCTTTTTTATACAATTTCACTTTGACCCATTTTTTAAATTTATTTAATGGCAGGTCTTTTATAAAATCGGGAAGTTTATTGTAAAAGCGTATACATTGGCCCATGAAATAATGACTAACTCTGTGGAGACGGGACACATGCACAGCAAGATTGTTTTTATTCCTCGTATTTTATGTATATCACAGTTTCTTTTAAATTAATGTAAATTCTTCTGAACATTTAATAAATTTTCATAGATGTACTGGGAAGTAACAGTTAGAATATTAATTTCTTTGAATTTTTCTCTAAGGGAAACTCTTAGGCCTAAGTTATAAATTGCACGTATGTCCCTCTTTTGTAAAACAAATATAGTAGGTATTTACATCGGCAGAACTCCCCCAGAGAAGAATTCCATATGACATAATGCTATGAAAATAACTAAAATAAACAATCCTAGCAGTGTCAACATCGGTTAACTGTCTCATTTTTTTAACAGCATATGCTGCTGAGCTCAGTCTTATTGCGAGCTTTTCAACGTGTAGACCCCATTGCAACTTTTTATCTATTGTGATTCCTAAAAACGTTGTGGAATCAACAAGGTCCCCATTAAGTTGCACATTGGTTTCTACTTGCCTCACATTAGGCATTGAAAATTTGATACATTTAGTTTTTTATTGATTCAAAAAAAGATTATTTACATTGAAACAATCTACAACTTTTGAAATCGCAGTGTTCGTTTCGTCATACTTACCTAGTTGCCTCTTCACTTTAAATAAAAGTGAAGAGGAAGAGGCAGTCATCCGCGAACAATACAATTCCATGTTTATCCCTTACGTAGTAAGGTAAATCATTGATATATATATATATATATATATAAGGAACAGAAAAGGCCCAAGAATGGAATCCTGGGGCACACCCATTGTAACAGCAGCACTTGTCGATTTGATACCATTAATCTCAACCTTCTGAATTCTCCCACTCAAGTAAGAAATAAAAAGGTCGAGTGCTTTATTTCTAATTCCATAATGGCGTAGTTTCCTGATTACGATAATTAAGAGCCAATATGTCCTTAGAAAGGTTTCACAAATGTTAATCTTCTGTCGACTTTTGAATTGAACTAATTTCTCAGCGATTACCAGATATATTAAAATATTGTTGTTTTATCAGATACCGAGATTGATCGAATTCAGAATAAATGTTGCAATATAGAATGTTACAATAAATTGAATTAACTCAAGCGCATTCCATATGATTTTAACATTGGATTGCAAAACTCAAAAAAATCTGTTTTACAATTTCAGCGACTAGCGTTGTTTGTGGCCTGTTTATGTCATGATTTGGATCATAGAGGATATACAAATAACTATCTGTATGAAACAGCGTCTCCCTTGGCTTCTATGTATACTACATCCCCACTGGAACACCATCATTGGAATATTACCGAGAAGATTCTTCAAGAGGTATTTTAACATAGAGCTTACAATATTTCTAGTATGTGAGTTTTGTGTATTTAGGCGATGAATAACCATACGGTTCCTCTGACAGTTAGGAAAAAATGTAGCCTAAAGATACCATAGATGATGCTAGTGCTTCACTTTATTTTGCTTGAGATCTAGAGTCACTGGTTTAGTCTACCGATTACACTGCAACTTTTTTTCTTTCACTAGGAAAAGAGTCTACATATTAGCTGTCTTATCTCAAAAAATATTAACGCTCGTTAATACATTTTGTGTTTACATTTTTTTTGCTTAAAGTTTGTCTAAGATGATTGACTTGCTGAAGTTGAAGAGGATTTTCTGGAGTTTTACTAAGCTTATATACATTAAGTTAAATATTCGTGTAAATCTTTTTTTTCAGGAAGGTCACAATATATTTTCGCATCTCTCAAAGGAAGATTACAAGGACATGCTCAGATCTATTAAATATTGTATATTGGCTACCGATTTGGCAGTTTTCTTTGGTAACCTTGCTAAAATGAAGAAACTTATGAGTGAAAGTGATCGTCGGTGTCAGACTTTTAATTGGGAGGACGAAAGTAATAGGTAATGTAATGTATTGTAATTCAAATTATATGTGTAACTAAACTATGTACTCAAATATTTTTTTTTAAATATTAGAACCCTAGGAATGGCCATATCGATGACAGCAGCTGATCTGTCGGCTTCAGCAAAACCTTGGGATATTCAGATTAAAACTGTGGAAGTAATTTTTAAAGAATTTTATGATCAGGGAGATAAAGAAAGGGCGCATGGTAAAATTCCTATACCGATGATGGACAGAAATAAACCGGAAGAACAACCATCAAGTCAGGTACTTTAAACAAAAAAATTATAAAAATTTAAAAATGCGGTTAGACAATTGATAAAAGTGTCAACTTTATTGTCAAAAAATGTTGGCTGTTGTAAATAGTAAATTTAATGTAATTAAGTAATAGGGATAAGAATTTTGCTAATTTTAAAAGAGTACTTGGTTTCGTGTATGAATGGGATCACAACCGATAATTACATTCATGTGATCGGTGTAGTCAGCCCTTCAGCTTTTGCTTAGTTATTTGCAATATTACTAATACAATGTTATTTCTAAAACAACTTTATAGACTATTTAGCATTACTTACACTGATGTTTCGTGTTACAATAATGTTTTATGTTTTTCTTAGGTCGAATTTTTGAGTCAAATATGCATCCCATGCTATAATATGTTGTCTAAAATATTACCTAATACGACACGGATGTTTGATATGGTGAAAAAAAATTTAGATGAATGGAAGCGTAAGGTAAATCGCTTGCAACAAGGATCTGAAAATGCTAAGAATTCGTTTGATGATGATGATGATGACTTGAACAATGAACCAGGAAAAGAAAGCAACAAATTACCAAAATCAATAGTAGCATCAGAAGAAAATACCACTACGAATCATGAATTAAGTGAAACTAAAGATATTGTAAATGAAACAGAACTGAAGCATAATAATGAACTTAATTCAGGTTTGGACAGCATAAAATCAGATTCAGAGTCGTTAGAATCTATTGAAACTGCACGCATTTGGAATGAGATGGAAAATTCTTCATGTGATGAGGAGGAAGTAGTTACGCATCCAAACAGCTTACTTCAGACCATGGCAAATATTAAAAGATAAATGTTGCTGTAATTGCTTAAGTAATCTTTATTATTTCCATAAGTTGTAAGTGAGACAATGAAATAAACTTAATTATATAAAAACTTTACTTTTCACTTTAGTTATTCAACCCAACAATTTCTTAACTAAGGTTTGATGACTGTAGATCCAGCTATACCAACATTGTAATTCACAAGGTCATAGAAGGTCAAAAAAAATCTGAAACGATAATTTTCATTTTAGTGAAACGATATACTCGTGCCTGGAATTTATAAATATTGAGATCTTATCAGAAAACTCCATGTTTTCGTCCGGAACCTCTGAGAAGAATAGACAACCTGGCTCACTGCTTGGCAGCTCGTAAGAAGCAAGAATGAGTTAAATGGATTATTAGAAACACTAGCACTGCTGGTAGAGTGCTGTGCCCTTGCCTGGGAATAGCCTTGCCTATTCCTGTTATCATACTGACTCTGTTCTGGTAGCTGTGGGTAGACTTGAAGAACAGGCCTAACTGCAAGGTGATAGGTCTGTTCTTCAAGTTTACCCAGGCAGTCACAGGACAGCGACGCACTTGTAGACCACCACCATTCCTCTTCAATTTCGATGATGACGTGTGCCTGTACGCTGTCTTTTCACATGATAAAAAAATCTACTGTTATTGACTATCATATAACTTTCAGTAGTCAGTGTATACTGATACTGATAATAATGTTCCGCCATGACAATTGCAATAACAAATTATTAACACATCGAGCGGTATACAATTTTTAACTTGAAAATCATATCACAAACCAAATAAAAGGTATTTTTCAAGTTAACAGCATCATCCGCCAGACTTGACCCTAGACGTTTTTTTAAAAGGGAGCGATTGAAATGACTGTGCTGTGCTATTATCATGAGTTGCTATATTTCGTTCAATGATCTACGTAAATTTCTACAACGCCTTTGCTCTGAAAATTTAGGTCTCTTTGTTACCAGTAGAGACGCTTTTCAAGGGTTTCATACAAATGGTTTACGGAGACCCTACAGAATATAACGCCGTAACACATTAAAGCAAATTGAAGTCTCATTATTCTCACCTGTTTGAATTTACACCTATTTCCTTTTCTAAAAATTTGGAGAGGCCTGCTACAATAGTTTTATTTTCCTCGGGACCTAAGTTTCCTATTGATTCTAAGGATGCTACGGCTCCAGGCAGTGCTGAATTTCCACCAAAAGAAAGCTGAACATCTCCTTCTATTACACAAACGAATTTCTGAAATGACAATATTGAAATTATTCTTAACTATTTGCCCGCTATTTCGTCAGAGTAGAGTAGATTTGCACTTCACCTTTTACCCCCCATATAAACCATTCATTGGATTCACGGGTTGAATTTAAAAAACAAATTTAATTAAAATCAGCAAAGAGTGAAAACGTAACAGACAGATTTAAGCATGTTGGTTTAATAGTCAAAGAATTCCATTCAGTGAGTTTAAGTTGGTATTATTATTTTATTATTTTAAGCAATTTCGTACGAATTAATTTTCGAATCGTGAGCATCTTAACCGTCTTGTGAGTCAAAGGGTTTGTCGTAAGGGGTCATAAACGTCCAAACACAGCGACCAATCCGATTCGATTCCCACCCCTTAGTAGCCTCAGGGCTAGTCAGAAGAAGAACATAGATATATCTTTTCATTTATAAAACAGTTGTAACGTAGTGGGTATAGCTTAATTGCCACCCACCACTATGTTGACAGAAAACAAACAAACTAACAAACAGTAAAGCAAAACTAAAGTTTGACTGTTAGAAGGAGAATCCTGATAATAAGGGAGTTTAAAATAAAAATCTAAACAAAATAACACTGCGTTGAAAACAAAATCTTTAAAATATTTTTTGTTTAGAAAAAAAATATTAGCTACACGATTTCTACTGATGTGCCAGCTTCTTAACATTCGTCAGTCTTTTCACACAAATACTCCGGCATCGGAGACCCTTGATACCACTTTAGATTAAGGCCCGAGCGATTTAATCGTGGAATTAAAAGACTGGCTAGGTCTTAGGTCTAGGTAGGTATTTTAGATCAGTTTGTTAATCTTTCATCTGCGTTTCTTACTTTATAACCGAAACGACTAAGCATGTTTCTCATTTTTAAACCAAAACATCCTTAAAATCTTCTCTGATTTCGCGATTGCAATGAGATTGATGGGAACATCCACAGATTTTCCATAGCACTTTCATTTTAACGGTTTTTATATTACTTCCGTGCTTTTCTGATACCACCATCTCTAGCTCCCTTAAAGAAATGATGAGATAAACACGATTTACACTGGGTCCACAGTCAGAGTCCTGATCTTGACATAAAACTCTATTTTGAAGTAGGTTACTTAAAGCTCTATTCACACTGTTACTTGAACATACTTGCGTTTCTACATTCGCGATATACGATTACTTCTCCAGACATGATTTGAACTTACCTGCGTAAACGATAACAAAATAATTAAAATTTAGTCACAGGAGTTAAATCTTTAATTCGTCGACTTGAGATGATACTGTGCAGGTTCAAATCCTGCCTGAGGTGATAACACCGATTCAGAATTTATTACAAAAAAATTAACACTGCGAAAGTGTAGCAGCTTGAACTTTTTATACCAAATTCACACTTACCGCTGGTTCTTTTTTTACTAATTCAGCTAAAACTGGTGTAAGTTTTTGAACAAAATCCGTAGGGATTTTACTTTTTGGTATATTAGTCAAAATCTTTAAGCACGGCATCCTGTTATTTGTTAGCGACCGATTGACACAAGTTTATAATTATATTAAGCAGTGTTACAGTTATAAAGAGCTCTTATCAGTTTATAAACAACCGATATGATTATATGCGAAATAGCCCTAGAGCTGGTGACCATTATAAACCCCGGTGAAAAAGAGGATGACGGATATGAACGTTATGTGTTGGACGTGTATATTACTGCAAGTTTCAGCAAAGCCGGCTAATGAGACTATGTATTTTAAACTCACAAATACGTGCTCTTATTTATACATTATTACAAGATAACCGTATCATAGAAATATGTACAGAATCGATGATATAATATTTAATTGTAATATAACTTTAGTAAATATCTTTACAGCATGTTGCTGAATATCGATGTGTCTGTAATTTTGTCACAAAGTCACCTAAGTGGATCAAAAATCATCTACGAGATTTGATTTATTTTGATAAAATAGACATTGGGATAGGTGAAAGTTGATAAAAAATGCTCATAAAACAAAAACTAATAAGCCTATCTGAATTAAAATTTATGACACCAATTCGAAACAATTCCGAATCAAACAAAAAAGAATTACGTAAATCGGTTCAGAAACCTCGGCAAAATCGGTGTACATACAAAAAAAAATATATACCGCCTGTATTGAGAATCTCCTCTTTTTTTGAAGTGGGTTAAAAAGAAGTAAGATCAACTCCTTTTTCAATATTTTACGACCAACTCTATATCAATATTCTTTTTTCATTTAATTTCATTTATTAGATATATCATTCATTTGAAAAACTCGAAGTCAGGCGGTTCCCACTTATCTTGAACTATTTCGATTTTAGCAAAAGACCAGAAAAATTAGACAGGCAAAACAGCACCATAAAAGTGATAGCCTAGCTCTTGTACTGTGCATATAAGATGGTCTGTTGTCATGATGCTAACAATTCGATATATTGGCGATTTGATATGTTATCGGTACAAAGATACGAGTTCATATGTTTGTGGAATTATGATATACGAATATTGTTTCATAGTCAATAATGCAGGCTTTTATATAATGTTTTTCTAAGTATTATCATCTTTATAAATTTGATCAGTTAAATCCAACGAATCTGATAAAATAATTTAAAGTTACGTAAAATGACATACTCGATTCCAATTTCCAATATAAAAAAGCTAAAAATTAGCCTTACATGTCACCTAAAGGATGGGCGACGTATTTCATAAAAGGGTTTAACTTGTAAAAATCTTGAAAAAGTATTTGTTTCCTTTTTTCTCGTGAATTTTCTTTTAAATATTTTCTAGCATACTACACTTTGTATCGAAACCCATAATTTAATGGGGCAAAGATTTCAGGTATTTTAAAAGTTTTTGATCTCCTCTGAAAATCACTTAAACTATTAAATCCCAGACAAACATTTTTATCTAACTGACCTTGCGAACTTCGTTCACTTTGCACTACTATATTAATACTCTCAAATTACCCTGTTGGGGACCTTGCGTGAAGATATGTACAATACATATACGAGTATGTAAAAAGATTTGCAAATTCAAGTGTTTTTCTATAATCGAGATTTCTAAGTTATTTGGTCAGTTTTTACGAAGTGTTGATAAGTCTACAACTTCTAAACTCCAAAACATACTTGGAAAAAAAGAACACGACAATCTGTAAAGCACCTACAGGCTACAAATCAAAACACAAATAAATTAAATCGGACTACGTGTTTCGAATTATAGCCCAAATAACTTATGCCCCTATCCCGAGGTCCCTTTAGTCAGTGGGTTAAAAAGTATCCCGTAACTTTCTTCAACCTTCCTGCAACATAAAGTACCTGCCAGACAAATCTCGTCACAATCGATTCGGCGTGGATCACGGACATGATACAGATACACAGACGAAAAATCTAAAAATGTGTTCTGCTGCCCCGTTTTGGTCACCTCCACTTTTTTTTAATGTTTTCAATGTACAGAACTCACTACTATACAATTTTATATGTTTGGAATTATAATATTAGTGTAACGTTTTTTGTAAATTCATATCTTTCAAGTTTAAACATTATGATGGTCTAACCTAGAAATGTTTGAGTCAGTACACTATTATATAAAATATTAAAAAAATATCTATACGCCCATATCTTCAAAGCGGTAGACAGAAGCATAAACAGGGCACCCACGACGAGCCGAAGACACCAAGTCCCTGAATGTGATATATAGCAAGCCTATCGCCAACCGGGCACATATCCAATCCCGGGCAAAGTTAATTTTATACGCTAGACCACAGAGGCGATAATATATTAGTATAGCCTAAAATGATGAGTGCTTGCAAATAATACTACTTGTTAGGGCTTATAGTAACAAATTCATCTGCACTTAAAACAAAGACGGGTACTTATTACAAAACTTATAACTCAAGAGCTGTTAGACCAATTTCAAAGGCATTTGAATTTGTCCTAATACCTAAACCCTTTGTGATATTAAGCACAATATAACTAGACTCGTCTGAATATCGCAAGTAGAGTAAGCAAGGTAGCCTGTCGTAAACCGTATGAATTCTCGCGTCCGGGCTTACTGGCTGGCTTGCTTAATATCGCATATTGTAATAAGACTTATAGGCCTGAATAGCAGAATGACTTTTAAAATGAAACAAAAATTCACGTAGCTCGGGGTAGCATGAAGTCCACCTGGTTATTAAGTATCTAAATACTAAACTTATCCCGCTATGGTCCGAGTCCTCTATATAGAATAGACCTTTGCCTATCTGTCTGGCAGCTTCTAAGAATCGAATATAGGTTAAATGGTTTCGCTATCGACAAGATTACTAATGGCCGAGTGCACGGCACTCTTCCTGGTCTGGATCCACCCCGTCACCGATTCCTGCCGACATGAAGTGTCAAGTTCCGGTCCGGAGGTCCAAAACTGAAAAACTGTTAACTTTATTATGAAAAAATTGAGTTTCCACTCCTTTTTTGCCCCGAGATCTCCTAACCTCTAAATCCGGCCCTGATTCTTGACCAATTACAACAGCGACCTATTGGCCATATTGAAATCGATCACTCTTCTAAAACAATATTCTACCTCCGGAAGCTAGCACAATATTTGGCCTAACACTTCGACTAGCGACGCACTTACAATATCTATGGTGACCATTGATGTTTCTTTCCATCAGAAGAGCAGTATGCTTATCTACTGTATTATCATACTGTGAAAGAAAAGTTTGCTAACATCTTATCCGAGAAGTTTTTGGCGTCATTGAGAGAAAAGATACTTAGTTTTTTCGTTTTAGTTAGTATTCAATTTTCATGTTGAGTAAAATTAGTCAATTTAGGTGGCATTGTGTACAATTTTGTTCAGTTGAATACAGAAACGAAACAATCACGAAGAAATTAGTCTAACGTATATTTTCTCGTTCCGCCAAATCTCACTAAATGACTTTAAGTAAGGAGGCCACTGTTTTACTAATGATTAATAACTTTTTGTAACAAAACATGAACATTTTTCTGTTAAATTGATTGACTTGAATAAAAATTTTAACTTGACTAATGGCAAGTGCTAACGCAAATTCCAGAAACTACAATAGTCTCGGCCAAGGCGTATGTCATATGGCAGTATATTACAGCATTGTTTAATGTACTGCAGGGTTACATAAACATAGGTTTGAGCTTACTTGACGCCCGAGGCTAGATTTAAACGAACTTTCGTTATAGCACCGCTATTTATCGGTTAGATAATCGACATAGGCAGATATTCTTGACAGGGCCGGATTTATGGGAGCCTTCACAAATGAACGGCCTCTACACTAGAGACTTTGTAAGAGCAATCATCTTCACGCCCATATCCCCGAAGGGGTAGGCAGAGGCACAACCAGGACGCCCACTAGTAGCCGAAGACACTAAGTCCCACAATATGATAGGTGGCAAGCCTATCGCCAACAGGGCACGTTTCCAATCCCGAGCAACATTTTTTTTTATTAGAAAATTGGAAAAACCCAATTTTCTTTTTGTTGCCCGAACCGGGAGTCGAACCCGGGACCTCATGCAGTCAAGTCCAACAACTGAACCGCTAGACCACAGAGGCGATACTACGTAAGAAAACCTTTAAAATTCCGAGTAGTAAACACTACTGAAAATATTTTCCTTGGATATATTTTTTGGATGTATGTATTACGTATTGTGGGACATAGTGTCTTCGGCTAAGCCGTGGGTGCCCTGGTTGTGCCTCTGCCTACCTTTTCCGGGATATGAGCGTGAAGATACTTTTCACTTTTTCTATATATTTTTTGGATGTATGTATTTTTTCACTGTTTTAGCTTTATTACAAATATGATTACATTGTTCTAAAAAATAACCTAATTCAAAACTGAAAAATTGTTAATTTTATTTGGAAAAAAATGAGTTTCCACTCCTTTTTTGCCCCGAGATCTCCAAACCTCTAAATACGGCCCTGATTCTTGACCAATTACAACAACGACCATATTGAAATCGATCACTCTTCAAAAGCAATATTCTATAAATTTCAAAAGTAATGTCCAAGCTACCAAGGTAAAAAAGAGAATTATCTCCAAATTTTTTGAACCTGCATCGATTTACATGAAACTTTGGAATTAAGCTTATCTTACCCTTGTCTTCAAAATCTACCCTATTCCAACATGTGCAAATTACTATCAGGGGTGAAAACTACCCCTTGTTGCAAAATTTCAATAAAAAATTAAGTATTAGCATTTAATGAGTAGAAAAAAACTTGTATAGGCTAGTTGGGGTGGAAATCACCCCCAGGCAAGAAACGCACATCGGGATGGGGTAGATTTTGCTTTTTGAAGTATTCTATACATGCTGTCAAAATTTCATGCAAATCTATGCAGGTTCAAAAAATTCGGAGGTGAAAACCTTGGTAGCTTGGATTATAAAATGTGTTTGTGACCTTTTAATGTGTAGAAAAAATATCATTTTAAAATTTAGAAATTAAATACTAAATAAAATTTAGATTATGAAAAATTTAGATTTTTTGAAAGCTAAATTTTATTATATGCAAATACTTTTTTTATGTGAAGATCAGCGAACAAGCAGACGAAGTTCCTGATGGAAAAAAAAGACGGGTTCCACTGCGGGAGTGCCGGCAGAAGTGAAAACTTGAATATTAACGTTGTCCATTTTTGATATTTTGGAATGGTTAGGGAATAATTTTAGCACGAATTGCTTTAATTATCAGTATGAAAGTACTGTCATTTATGTGGTAGAATACAATATTCATTTATTGCGCTATCGTACACAAACATTCTGCCAAACGTCCTACGATGTATTATTCGCGTACGCGCCCTACGCCGTCTTACGAATTTTCGATCAGGTCACGTGTCCTGACGAGGGTTTAGAAGTTTTTACCCGTTCCAAAATAGTGCGCAACGCCGCTAGAAGCTAGAAGTTTTCACTTAAAATAACCGTTGTTTCTATAGGCACCCTCTATACGGTGTCTATACACAATAGATGTGGTAGGTACATCGCTGACTTGTGGCCGGTATGGTAGGCCAATTGTGCGGGTTTCCTAGCTACCCCAAGATCCAGGTCGTAACATGTCAGATTTACAATAAATACAAGAAAATGTAAAGAGGTGAAAAGGCAAGTTACATAGCACTCTATCACCAGATTTTGTATTATATGGTTTTGTTTATGGTTTTGTTATGGTTTTGTTATGGTTTTGTTATGGTCTTGTTATGGTTTTGTTATGGTTTTGTTATGGTTTTGTTATGGTTATGTTATGGTTTTTTTTGGACATATATTTTAACCTGCGCTCATGCATCTACCCAGGTTCTGGGCTAGGGGAGGGTAGCATCGATTTTTTAGAAAACACGCACAATTTATCCTACTAATGCTTAATATGAACCTAGTCAAATAAATAAATAAAAAAGATAATACTAAAAAATGTAATAGAAGAGCGCGGCTAGATTCAAAGATCTTAGTCTGTCTGTATTATTAATGTGTTGCAAACCTCGCGGTTTTTTATAACTTCACCGGGCTTTGTGGGCCTAACAGAGTGAATATCGGGCTGAACATGATTATTTAGATGGATTGGACTGTTCCCTACATGTTACAACGTCAGCAGCTCCTGGGAGACTGTACGCTGGCTTGGTGTTGCGTTCTGGTTACTGGGTGGACTTGATGGATGAGTAGTGCCTCGTCGCTTAGCAAAAATTTTCGACATTCATTCTTTCCACATGACCGATTTATTTAAATTATACTTAAAAGTCCGAGTCCGATACAATACTGATTGTATTTAAAAGCTCAAGATTTATTTAACCATGTATGATGTGTGTGTGTATGTGTGTGTGTGTGTGTGTGTGTATGTATGTGTGTGTGTGTGTGTGCGTTTGTGCATGTTGCGTGGCACCAGCAGGTAGCCATTAGAGCTAAAATTACCATCATTATTCTTGGTCCAGGTCGATTGAGTAAAATTGACTGTTTGTCTATCTACCAGGCAGCTCGTACTAAAGCGAGCAAAGGTCGAATGGGTGATTAATGATAAGGCCACTGGTAGCATATTATCGTGTATTACCTTGTCCGGGTAGGAACCTATGACCATAGTGTTATGTTCCGTTTCAGAGGGTAGGGTCGGTAGACTTGCACTATAGGACTCAATTGGGCCCCAAGCAGCGACCAACCTACTTCTTCTATGGCGTCTATAGGCCACAATTATCTCTTAATAACAGGAGAGCCTGGTCCTTTTTCACGATCTCATTGCATAAATATTTATATATATTTAATAACCCTTACAAATAAAAGCTTGCCTTTATTACTATTTTAAATTTGCACTTTATAAAATCCCAACTACAATTATCTTTTAAGCTTACTAGCCACCCGGTGAACTTCGTATCGCTTGAAATTACTGACAGTTTGTACATAGCAATAATGTTGTTTGAAAAAAGTACTATTTTTCTTATTTTCTGGGTTTTTCCCTTCGTATGATCCTTCTTTTGTCAATAATCAACACAATAAAAAAAATCTAAAATTGGTAAATCCAATCAGGCGTAACCACCTCTGTGGTCTAGCGTTTCAGTGGTTGAACTTGACTGCACGATGTCTCGGATTCGAATCCCGGGTCGGGCAACAAAAAGAAAATTGGATTTTTCCAATTTTATAATAAAAAAACATTGCTCGGGATTGGATATGTGCCCGGTTGGCGATAGGCTTGCCACCTATCACACTGTGGGACTTAGTGTCTTCGGTTAGTCGTGGGTTATGTTATGGTTATGCCTCTGCCTACAACCTCAGGGATATAGGCGTGAAGCGACTATCACGCAAAATGGGGATTTATTTATTGTCTATACTTATAAAATAACATGTTCTGACTGACTGATTCGTCATCGCCGTAACTGTTAGAGCCACAGCCATGAAATTTGGTGAGGAAATGACCCTACGTTTTACTAAGTACATAGACACTCACTAAGGACGGAATTTCGGAAGTTCTACCCCTAAATGGGTGAAATAGGGGCTAAAAGTTAGTATTGAAGACTATCGTTTTTTTTAAGTTAGAAATATGAAACTTTATTTATACGTATTTAAGCGTTTCTCTAAATTCTACTACTAAGGGGGTGAAATAGGGGTTAAAAGTTTATATGGAAGTTCTTATTAATGAGCTATAATTAATAAATATAGGTATTAACTGCTACGAGAGCAAAGCCACTTGTAACAGCTAGTATGTTACATATTGTATAAAGGTTAAACAAATTTTGTTTATTCACTGAATGACATAGCCCTAAGTGATTAATAGAGCATGATTTAAGCGTACTTTTATCGAAAATCAAAAGGTACTGTTATCTAAAACTGTACATGATTTTCGGTTTTTCTATGAGATAAGACTTCGAATAATTACAAGCCTCTCGTATGAGACAACCGTGGCTTAAAGACGCCTATAATACACTATTACTATTCGGAAATCCGAATGTATTTTAAAGATCTTTTAAAGATCTATATAGAGCTGTTATTACATATCTAATCATTTTAGATTAGGTCAGCTAATTTAAAAATAAAAGTATAAAGTGTAAAAAGAGTAAAAAGTGTAAAGCCGAAGCTTATAATTTAAATAGTAGTACTATACAGTGTAAATACAGTAATATGTAAGGCGGTGTTTCCCTACCAGGGCAAATTATTACACAGAACTCTAACCACTAGTATTCGTGTTTATAATGACCTTTGCATTGGTAATGTTCGCCTTTTACGATCTTCTAATTTTATTGGCAGTTGGTCTGTTCTAGGCATGGGACCCAGACCAAAATGGTGTCAATGGTTAAAGAGGCTGCTTGCACGTTTCTGGGTTAAATTTACAAATGGGCTAGGGCCGCTTCCACTTTTTTGTTTTCATGATTTACTACGGAGATTGGGTTTCAGAGATATCGTTATTGTAAACATACGTTGTCTATGTCGAAGAAAATGTTTTTGTTACAATATCAACGACTGACATCCTAACATAAGGTGGTTTATGAACGTTTTAGTTGACGGTGAAGCCGTTTTTAGCCCCTGTCTGTTGCACCCATGAAGCTACAATACTACTGGAGGTGGAAGAAAGAGACGATGTCATTTCCAAATATTGCTCACTGTGTTAATTGACATCACAAAACTCTTCGAAAGAGAGGCCGGTATTTTAGAGAGAGTCAGTAATATTCGGAATTGACATCAGTAGAGTTACTCTTGAATCTCGATTAAGGCAATATTGGAAATTGGAATCGAATCTGTCACTTTAGGTAGTCTTAAACACAATACTAGTGAATTATTAAAGTTTACTTAATAATAAACAATAAATGATTTTATTGGATTCCTTGAATTTTGTTGGAACTAAATGTTAATCATCCGCTATTCTTGTGTTCAAGAGTAACTAAAATGACATATCCGATTAAAATTTCTAATTTGCATGAAATCGATAACTCATGGTAGAAGTTCTGGATATGTTATGGACATTGACGTTTGGGTGGCCGACGGTGTTTTGTAACGGCCGTGGAAATTTTTCACATTTCATCACTGTAAAATCTGCCATCTTCTTACGTCTGTGATATAATGGCAGTTACAAGGTTGCACTAAAAGATTAAGTTAAACCAAAAGATTTAGTCTACTAGTATTTTATAAAGTTATACTTCTTTTGGCGCCATTGGGAAAAATGATGAGAGTGAATTTTCACGATGCGCGCGCACACCGACAAATAAATGTGACAGTCTGAAGTTAGTTGCTACCGACACAAAAAGCAACACCCTGAAGTTAGTTGCGAACCCTTTTTATTTGGTATTTTTGGATTGTTACGCTAAAGAAGTATAGCTTCTTACGTGCGTACATGAGTACACACACTTTTTTTTTCGAAATAATGATTGCTAAGTGTAGTGTAACGTAGTGAAGTTATACGTATTTTAGAACCTATACCGAGGGTTACTAAAATTTCTGTCGGTTTTACTGTTCCTTTGTTACGTGAAAACTTTGACCAAAATTTGTGTGGCAGTAGCTCATATTCCGGGTGAACAAATGAGGATACTTTTTACGTGAAATTTTTCTTTTTTTTAACCCCAAAGTAAGCAAATTATATGCTTGCGTTATGGGTGTTAGTCAACGATACTAATACATGGAAATACTTAAATATATACCAGAATAAATTTAATAAACACTCAGACCCGGAAATGCAGACATCTCAATGTTCATCACACAAATGCCTGCCCCCGTCGGGAATCGAACCCGAGCCTCGCAGTTGATCGGTGTAGTTAGGCGTGTACGCTAACCATTCGACCAACGAGGCGGTCGAAAGGCATTTCCATTGCTAACCACGAAGTCACTTCAGCATGTGTACAAAGTCGCGAGCAGCAGCTACTTTTATATATAGAGTTAAGTTTTGTTTAACAGCTTATAGATATGTGGCAGTTTAACTCATTATTAAATTTAGCCGTTGAACGTGAAAGTGACCCTTAAACTGTCAATAAAAAAAAGACAATGTAAGAATGTTTGCACTATACATCTAATCCCGTGATTGCCAATCGGCTTTAAATATTTATCTCATTTAGGTGTTATTATATTCTCTTTACCTTCGTCTAAGGGGCTCTTTACCTTCGTCTAAGGGTTAAATTAAGGAATGAGTTAAAATGTCAAATATAAAGTGATTAAACCCGGGTTAGAAGCTAACACACAGTTATATAATTAACCCAGAAATGTGCAACCAGCCCTAAACGTGCCAATTTTTTATAGGAAAATGTAATAGCAAAAACTTAGAATAACATTTAGAAGGTGGAATAGAATAGGCGCCAAGGGTGTTTTCTGTGAAAAGAGATTGAGTGATTTAAATATTATTCAATAATTCAAAATGAAAATGAAGTAAATTTTGACACGTTCACGGCCTGTTGGAAACAACACCGATAGCCCATTACGTCGAGTCGATTTTCGGCTGTATTTACTGCACAAATGTACCAAACAGCACGTAATTTTACCCTTTATGCCTTTGGTTGTTTTTGCTTTTTCTCAAAGGGTTAACGCCACCCCTTTTCGCTATACAAGCATCATCAGGGGTATATTATATAATAATGATGCTTGTATAGCGAAACCGGTTGGCTAAACTATAAAAATAAAAATTGAAAATATATTGTGGAAAGCACAAGTTTTTGTAAATAAATTGTAACATCCAATTTATTAGAAAATTTAACCAATACATTTCAACTTACCCTACCTGGGACTCGAATAATTATCCTACTTTTCTTATTTTAGCTTTAATATCACTAATATCACTTACCTCAGGTTCTTTTTTGATTAAACTAGCAAAAATCGGTGGGAGTTTTTCTTAAAAGTTCACCGGAATCTGGGTTTTTGGAATATTGGTGTATAACTTTAGACACGGCATTTTGATTGTTTTGAAAGTCAAACAATAATTGTTTTATATTCATATTTAATGTTTTCACTGCCACATCACCAAACCAAATATATATATGTTTCTGATTTTCAGTCATGTGACAAGTAAAATAATATCTTTGTATAGTTTTTCTGACTTGACATGGCATGCACGTATCACGTTTTATTGCTAGAGCATTTTGCATATATGTAAATTGTAAAATATATAATATATGTATATTTATATTTTAAAATCGTATAAAAGCTGTGCCTGTACTTAATCACTACATAGTATAAAACAAAATCGCTTCCTTTGTCCCTATGTCCCTTTGTATTCCTTCCATCACATTGTGGGACATAGTGCCTTCTGCTGATCGTGGGTGTCTTGGTTGAACCTTTTCGAGGATAGAGGCGTGAAGATACTTTATCACTACATAGTATAAAATAAAGTCGCTTCCTCTGTCCCTATATACCTTTCTATGCTTAAATCTTTAAAACTACGCAATGGATTTTGATGCGCTTTTTTTAATTGATAATAATAGTGATTGAAGAGGAAGGTATATATGTATATTTTATTACAGTGCAAAATCGGGGTGGGCCGCTAGTACAAGACAAGTACTTACACCTAAGATAGACCAGTTCTTAAGATAGCCCATTTCAATACTTTACTGTTACAAATAAAATACTGATACATTCCATAGGTATATTTAAACTCTTTCGAACTTTAAGAAATACAAAACATTAAAAACGAGCCATCTTAAGAACTGGGCCATCTTAGGCACAAGTATCTCAATTGTTTTTATTATTTCGGGGGATAGCTGTAAACTTACTCAAATTAAATTCCAGTATTATATTGGCAACAAAAAATTAACATCTGTCTGTTTATTTGTCTTTGTTAAATTTATTTTTTTCTTTATAGGTTTTTAAGGCCTATATATATATATATATATATTGGTCGGCTATTGGTCGAAATTCAACCATAATAAATTTTAATATCTTATTAATAAGAACGCCATCTTTATTTCTCAAGACCAACTACTTTGTTTCTAAACTTTTTAGTGCGCCATCTTTAATCTTTTATCGTTATCATCAGTATATTTCTTTGTGTGTGTCAAATGCATGGTAGTATGGGGAAAGTTCTATTTATTGATTAAATTTACTTTATAAGCATTGTTATTCAAAAATATTAGCGGTCTGCATTTCTCCTACACATAAACTATAAGTCTGGCAAATTTTATGCTCTTGCGTCCGCACAATTTTCGTAAAAAGGGGTCCAAAGTTTTGGCAACCCTTATTAATATATAGATAATAAGTATCTTCACGGCCATATCCCCGAAAGGATAGGCAGAGGCACAACTAGGGCACCCATGATTAGCCGAAGACATTAAGTAACACGAAGTGGTAGTAGCAAACCTATCGCCAACCGGGCACATTTCCAATCCCGAGCAACATTTTTTGATTAGAAAATTGGAAAAACCAAATTTTCTTTTTGTTGCCCGACCCGTGAATCGAACCCGGGACCTCAAAGTCAAGTCCTACGCCGGACCGCTAGACTACCGAGGTGAGACCACAAAGAGATATATAGATAACAATAAATAAATATGGGTATTCCATTTTAAAATTTTCAACTAAACATTTTATCTTATTTTCATTAAAGTCGGTCAATTAATGCGAATATTCATATCCGAAAATACATTTTTTATGATATTGGAATGCAAACAAGCTGAAAATTTAATACACAAAAGTCCAACAGTAGCACTAGACGTAACAAGTAAGCCCAAAGATGATAGACTAATGTTGGGAATTTTAAGAGATCCTCAACCACCTTCCACTTTCATCAAATCAGCTCCATTGATATTTCATTGTCATTAAACTTGAACGTGTATGTCATTAACCAGCTCTATCTGTTGAGCATTAAAATTGAGTTGGAAAATTCCACCCAGACAAATAATTGTAATCGCCTCTGTGGTCTAACGGTCTGGCGGACTTCGGTTCT
>NJDC01000360.1:1508961-1524325 GCA_002245475.1 Calephelis virginiensis
AGAAAATTGGAAAAACCTAATTTTCTGTTTGTTGCCCGACCCGTGAATCGAACCCGGGACCTCAAAGTCAAGTCCTACGCTAGACCGCTAGATCACAGAGGCGAGACCACAGGGAGATATATAGATAATAAATAAATGTGGGTATTCCATTTCAAAATTTTCAACTAAATATTTTATCTTATTTTCATTAAAGTCGGTCAATTAATGCGAATATTTATATCCGAAAATACATTTTTTATGATATTGGAAGGCAAACAAGCTGAAAATTTAATACACAAAAGTCCAGCAGTAGCACTAGACGTAACAAATAAGCCCAAAGATGATAGACTAATGTTGGGAATTTTAAGAGATCCTCAACCACCTTCCACTTTCAAATCAGCTCCATTGATATTTCATTGTCATTAAACTTGAACGTGTATGTCATTAACCAGCTCTATCTGTCGAGCATTAAAATTGAGTTGGAAAATTCCACCCAGACAAATAATTGTAATCGCCTCTGTGGTCTAACGGTCTGGCGGACTTCGGTTCTAGAGGTCCCGGTTTCGAAAACCTGGTCAGGTAACAAAAACATAGAAACTAGTAAAAACATAATGCTGCCCGGGATTGGATGTATGCCGGTTGGCGATAGGTTTGACTCTATCACATTGTGGGAGATAAAGTCTCTTCGGCTAGTCGTATCGTATGTATCACGGTTGTGCCTCTGGCTACCTCATCGGGGATAGGGGAGAGTAGAAGATAACGGGTAGTTTTCTATTTAAGTTATTGAAAATTTTCCGTTGTATGGTTATTTTCGGAGAAATGTATTTGTTACCATACACCTCTAACCGGCTAAACTGATTTTGATGAAATTTTATATCTAAGTTGGACTTGACGTCAAGATTCTGAGTTCGATCCTCAGTTCAGACAGCAAAATGAAAATATGTTTTTAATTTTTTTTTCAAGGTTCTAAGCAGAAAGAAAGAAAGAAAGATAATTATTTATTAGCGGAAAATGAATGTAAGGTAATTAAATTTAACCCTGTCTACCGTAAACTACCACCTAATAAAAACATGTTGCCCTGAATTGGATATGTGCTCGCTTGGTTGGGTAGTAATGCCTATCACACTGGTCTAGATAGTGACTTGGGCTAACCGTGAATGCCCTAGTTGCACCTCTGCCTAACAGAGACCCGGTCGTGAAGGTACATAGAATTATAAAAGCTATCACGCATCTGCCTATTTTTGCGAAATGGCAAATCACCATTATTGTTATTTTCAAATTGCTCTATGAACGGTAATTACGTACCTATAATTCAAAGAAGAATAAAACTGCTATCGTAATTGTTATTATAGGTTTGTTGCTTAATATCTACGCATGCAGGTTAATAGCATACTGATGATGACCAGAGACCACAAAGGGCTTGCTTAAAAATGAATCTCTATAGGTAACTATACTCTAACTGAAAGGGAAAATGTTGTCATAGAAATTTCAATAGCATTCTTTAACAGGCTTATTCATAAACGTTGTTTAACTTTTAATCACTAATTCAAATGTTTAAAAAAATGTTTATTCATATTAAATCATTTGTTTAAATGTACTCTTAAACAGCTGTCACTTTAAACTACCTCGGACCCTTGTTTAAAACCTTAATCAACAAAATGGCTGACTAAATTTCAAACAGCTGATTTTATATGCAATTACAAAATGCAACAAATAGCCATTTACTATGGCTTATTTGTGTATTCTTATGAATTTTCTATAATACACGCATTTAAATATTTTTAATTTCGTTGAAGTTTGGACAAATTTGGACGGGATATGTTGGATTTTGGAAAAATATAGGACTATAATAACATGTTTTATTATGGATATGGCCAATGACTCCTAGGAAGAAACGAATAGTTTTCCAGATAATTTTTTTATGATATTGGAAGCAAAAAAGTAGATAGATTTTCTGATGGTGAGAATTTCACGCTGCTTAGAGACACCAAAGGTGGCAATGGTGAGTTTCCAACCTGAGGCTGGGATATTAAGCCCCGAGCAAAAGTATTTTTTCCGGCTACTTTATTCTACGAACCGGAACAATTCAATAGCTGTATAGCAACCGCTGATGTTATGGCGGCAGGAATAGGTAAGGCGCCAATAGGTACCAATCCGGGTGAGTCGCTGCGAAACTCACCTCCTAGTCAGTTGTCACAGTGCTAGTGACAGTAAGCCTATGCTCGCTTTTTACGCGCTGTCTAAAAGGAAGGTAGATGGTCTATTCTACAAAGGAACTCGAACCAACACGGGGGAAAACATTACAGAAATGACATCATTTTAGATTTAGCTTAGTAACATAATTAAGACGCATTAAAAACATTATTTTTGAAATGCAGTGTATCAGTTCAAACGTGTTGCGACTATGTTGCATCAACTTTTGTTTACTCTAATAAATTTAATTTTATTGTAGTACAATACGAGTAGTACTGAACTTCGGCAACACATTTTTTAAAAACCGCCAACAAGTTACATATCCCAGGCCCAGCCAATGCCCAGCATATTAACAGGTTGATAGTTATAGACAGGGGATATAAATACTCTTTAGGAAGAGGTTATAGATGTCCGACACCGTATTCAGAAACAATGATGTTGACAACGGATGACAATTGTTTAATACACTTTCAGCAAAAGAAATACGCATTGAGCCACATTTCTACCAAAACCTACCAAATTAAACAGTATTTAACTAAGCGTTGTCAAAATGTACTTTATGAATAACAAATTTTTAAACAATGTTTAAGGCTTAATCAAATGAATAGTTAAGCAATGTTTAGGAGGTTATTTAACTATTTTTTATGAATAAGGCAGTATTGTTTTGGAATGTAGTGAATGATTTAATTTACTGTTTAAAAAGAAAGCACGACAAATAAATAGGAACTTAAAAAAAGGGTTAAAGTGTTATTATATATTGAATTATTTTTTTAATTAATTGTTTAAAACCAAAGCGCACACACAAGCACAGACACACAAAATCTAAATCATAAACAAGAAATCTAAGCCTAATGAAACAAGTTTTAAGAAAAAAAAAACAAAAACAACGAAAATGTTTTTTTTTATTTAAAAATATGTAAGGGCTATTTCTGGCAATAGCATTGAGAAGTATGTAATAAATAAGCCCAAATGCGGACAACAAATTTTGTTCGGAATAATTTAATTTTTTGAGCACCAAAAAAGTTAAAGTGGAAAGGTTATCGAACAACCCTTTACTTTTGTCATTCCGCCATGATAATATGTAATTACTCGTCAAGATTGACCTCTTGAAACGTCACATTATCGATACAGCCAGCCAGTGACTACCTTTCACTTACAACAGTTCCCCATAATGTTGCACGGGTCAAGTCATAGATTACCAATACGTTAGACACAGCAATTATGTATTTTGTAGAAAGCTATAAAAAGCCAGAATCATTAAACAACGTCGTTAAGTATAATCGTTTTTTATTATACAATATTAATTGCCAAATGGAAAATTTTGCATATTTCACTATCTTTTATAATCTTTTTAATTAGTTATAAATGATTTATTGAAATTTTAAATACAGAATATGAAATTTCTTATAGAAATGTTTAATTTCTTTAGAAACCAATAATGGGTTTTAAACTTAAAGATATTTTAAATGTAGTTCATCCAAACTGATAAATTACGATAATACATACCGCATTTGACCGTCTCGTTGGGCGAGTGGCTAGCGTACACGCCTAACTACATCGACTTACCACGAGGCTCGAGTTCGATTCCCGACGGGGGCAGGCATTTGTGTGATGAATATTAGATGTCTGCGTTTCCGGGACTGGGTGCTTATTACATATTTTTTATTTATTTATATACATTTGAATTTGTTATTAAAAATAAGTATGCTACGTTATAGCAGAAATACTTTGGCAGTTTTGGTATAAATTGTAACTGATAAGTCTTCGGAGTAACAAAAATTACTTCATATTTGTTCTGGCCACGCTTATTATTAGTACAACCACATCGAATAAAATGTCTTGTCCAAATAGAGCTTTTTGGAGTCTACAAAGATTTCGTAGGTTCCTTTTTAGAAAGACAGGCCATGATTCCAAGGTGGCATCATAATAATTTTATCATGATCCGTCAAGTAGTTTTTGAGTTTTTCTTAAAAAGCATAAATTTTTCAGTTTCTGCTTTCCTGCCAGGCAGCTCGTAAAAGGCGAGCACAGGCTTACCATCACGAACACCGTGACATCCTACTAGTTGGTAGAATTTCGCAGCAACTCGCCCGGATTGGTACCACCGCCTTACCCATTCCTGCCCTCATAACGTTCAATGCTTGCTGTTGTTCTGGTTCGAAGGATAAGGTACCCGGTCAACTTACTTTTGCTCGAGGCCTAACATCCCGGCCTAAAGTTGGCAACGCACCATTACCGACTTTGGTGTCTCTAGGCGGCGTGAATTTCATACGATCAGGAAATCCGTCTGCTTCTTTGCCTTTCATTATCATAAGAAAGAAAATTGGAAACTTTTGTTATCTTTCGAAAAATAATTATCAAATCGCGACGCGGTTTCCAGTGAAATAGTTGGAGCAGTTGCAGAAACCGACAAGTTTTACCATGTCGGTAAAATATCAATAAACTATGTTGTTGGTTTGGCAGCTTTACTGCGCTTAATTATTCACTTGTATTGCTTTAACGATTTAAAACAGACAAATTCTAATGTTGTTACAGACCGGGATCCTTTACTGCCAGACATGTGCCCTTTCGTACAGAAAGTTTCACAGTTTTCTACTTGTAACAATTATACCTACCATGGGACTGTTGAAGCTTGTGCAATTAAAAAAGAGTTACACATGATCACAAAAACTATTTCGACATTTAGACCGCTTTGTTTGCTAACGGCCAATGTCAATAATGTATCTCTAAAGATGAATTTCAAGCAATCTAGATAGCTGCGTATCCGTTTCTTCCGCCTTTCTTATTAGGTATAAGCCATATTTATCCTGTCCACAGCAAGCAATAACATAAAAATGGATCAAAATATAAATCTTAGACAGCAAGTTTTGGATTAGGATTGATTATTAATATTGGCCGTAAGGGGTTAGACCAACAGCGAAAGTCGAGTTTCACGACGAGGGCAGGCGTCAGAGTAAATTGTATGATGCTTTTACTTCCAGGTTTGGATATTTATTGAATTGTTTCTGGTATCTAAATACTTCTATGTATTAATATCGTTGCCTAATACCACATGCGTATAATTTTCTTACTATGCGGCTAGATCAATTAGTGTCATTTACAGACGGACACTTATGTATTTATTACTAGTGGTCGCCCATTGGTCGAAATTCGACCATAATAAATTTTATTATCTTGTTGATAAGAACGCCATCTTCATTTCTAAAGACCAACTACTTTATATTTGTTTGTGTGAGTCAAAAGCACGGGAGTGTGGGTTATGTTTTATTTATTGATTTATTGTAGTTTTTAAGCATTAGCGTTCTGCACTTCTCCTACACATAAACTATAAGTGAGCCAAATTTTATGCTCCTGAAATTTTTGTAAAAACGGATCCAAAGTCTTGGCATCACGTATTAATAATATATAGGTTGTTCAACAAAGAAAAATTCGAAACTACTTTTAACCTCACTTACATACTGCTTCAGCAATGTTTCTGCAGCACTGGGTTTTCGGGCTGAGCACTGTGCTCGCCCACAAAGCTCAGTGAAGTTGAAAAAATCGCAAGATTAGCAACAAATTAGTCATTCAAAAAAAAGCAATAGGTCTTAAACTAAGAGATTTAATAGTTCAGATGCAACGTTGGTGAAGTGTTTTTCAAACTATGTGGTTACATCAAACTCTATTTTTATAAACAAATAAAAATTTCAAATAATATTCAAATTAAAAATTCTGTATTTTTCAGTTTCACTATTAATAATACATATTTTAAATAGTTTTTATTTTATTTATTGATTACTTAATAATATTTTTAAGAACCAGGATTTAGAAATGTTACGTGTTTTTTTTTATATTTTTTAAATACAAGTCTGTGATTAAAAGTTATTTTAAAATACAATTCATGTAACCTTTTTTTACTTTTATGAATTCCCAATATCGTCTAATTACTAAAAGCTCTATGATTAATATTTACTGACATTTTTAGACGTAAAAGTCTTTTGATTGACCGTAGTATTAAAGTAAATAGTGCTTCATATAAAAGATTTGGATCATCGTGATACGGCAACTTTGGCAATTCTTCCATTAATATAGGCTCAAAACTTTCTAAGCGATTTGCATTAAAAGGATCAAAAAATTTCATTTTCATGAGCATTTTGGTATACTTTTTGGCAGTATGACTATTAATCCACAATGATAGAAATTTATATCTTTTGTAATTAATTTATTAATTAGTCTTATGTTTGTAAATATATTATCAATACAAGTGACTTTTGTAACTGTTATCCTAGTCTCAAAGAAAACGTACGTATGTAATGTCAAGTTTTATGACCTAAAGTGATAAAATTTTAGTGCCCTCGTCGATGACTATAACACATATTATAAATAACATGCAAACATACTACGTTGTTTTTAGGGTTCCGTACCCAAAGGGTAAAAACGAAACCCTATTACTAAGCCTCCACTGTCTGTCTGTCTGTCCCCAGGCTGTATCTTATAAGCCGTAATAGCCAGAAAGCTGAAATTTTCACAAATGATGTATTAATGTGCCACTATAATAGAAAATACTAAAAATTTAAAAATTAAGGTCACCATGCAATAAACTTGATTTTTCGTATTTTTTGTTCAATATTAAACAAGACAAAAGGTAGACGGCCCCCATACAACAAACGAATTTTTTAAGCAATTTTTACTTGATCTTAATAAACAAGTAGAAACTTGAACATTTGTAAGTTAATATTTAGAAATATGTCAAATATAAAAATAAATACCTAATCTTATTCATGAAAACTAACAAAATAAAAAAAACCGTGTATTTAAACGCGATGCGAGCGCCGCGCCGTGGTGTGATGAAGGCGCGAGCTCGGGCTGCTTGCTAAGCAACGGTCGCGCTGATAGCGGGGAAGGTAACATCACGGAGCTAGCCATAGCTGCGCGTATAAGAAAACTTACCTATAAGTTTGCAATTTACTACTTGATGATAGTACGGAACACTTCGAGCGCGAGTCAGACTCGCACTTGGCCCGGTTTTTAGTTATTAGCTTGGCAGTCTTCAACTAATCAAGTACAAGTTTGCATCAAATTAAACGATATTTTAGCAAAATCGTTTAATTTGAGAATGTCGGCAGGTCTGCAAGCGTCTGCAACATTTGGCACTCGAAACGCTCTGGCAGCCCCATAGGGGACTTTTCGTAAAAGAATTTTCTAAATCGATGCTGTATTTACAGAGCCTATTCAGTGTCGCATCTGTGGTCTAGCGGTCCGTGTGTTGACCTTGACTGCGTGAGGTCCCGGGTTCGAATCCCGGGTCGGCCAACAAAAAGAAAATTGGATTTTTCCAATTTTCTAATAAAAAAATGTTGGTCGGGATTGGAAATGTGCCCGGTTGGCGATAGGCTTCCCACCTATCACATTGTGGGACTCAGTGCACGGAAGTATTATCTATACAGTATTGTAACACGGCCGTGTCCTTGAAATAAGTGCCTACAGAAGCGCGGTACGTAAGCATGAGATAGGGCTGTCTCTGTCGCCTACCAACAGTTACCTACCTATGTAGTTTTGAGATTGTAAATTTATTACTTATATTTATTAGCACAGATAGATACTTAGTAACAATTTAAAATATTAATATGATTACTAAAATATTTTGTGAGTTGAATAGAAAGTGCGCAATAAAAATGCAAGTTGTTTTTTTGATTGACAGATTTAATTAAAAAATCATGATTAACTGAGATGTACGAAATGCTTTGTTATTATATTTGAGTGTATAAAAAATCTGCATTCGAATATAAAGTGTGATGTAAAATTGTTTTTAGGAAACATAGACAAGGAGGAGAAAAAGGAATATATTTCTATATATTCTTACTATAGTCCCGGTACCTTAAATAATAAAAATAATCTTTAATCTAAAAAAGCTATCTCTGGGTGCGTTATTGAGGAATTCGTGGAATTCATGCAATCAAAAACAGTACAATATATTCTACTTGTCATGTTAAATAGCTACTTGTGCTTATTTCTAGTCAAAATTCCCGCAGTTACTGATTGAAAACCAGCACACCGTCCATTCGTCACTGCGGTACACTCGCTATTGTAGTATGCCACGTGCATGCCCTGATCCGAACGCGTAGGTATAGCTCGCGCGTCGTTTTTTTAAATGAAGTTAGAATACTGTATAGATAATATTACCATGCTAAGTGTCTTCGGCTAGTCGTGGGTGCCTTCGTTGTACCTCTGCCTATTTCTGCGGGGATATGGGCGTGAAGATGCTTTAACTTTTTTTTTCTATTCAATGCAAACAAATAATCAAATCTTTCCATGTTGTTAGCACAAAAACCTGAATAAAAAGAAATGTGTGTATAAATATAATTTTATTGACTTAATAAAACCGTTTGATAACAATATGACCAAATACAATAAATTTACAAAACAAGCTGTCCTTCCAAACTTTATAAGAAACAACGGGGGGTCTCATGCAAATATGCTATCACAATTAATGTTCTGACAGAGATTTTGATCATTGGCCTCATGTTGCGACACGAAATGTACTTGTAAAACATCACTTAAAAATAATACTACTAATAACTACTTATATAAATCTCTGACCATCTGCTTTTCTGCCAGGCAGCTCGTAAAAGGCAAGTATAGGCTTACCGTTACAAACACCGTGACATCTGTTTAGGTGGTAGTCTCGCAGCGACTCGCCTGAATTGGTACCACCGAATTACCTTTGCCTGTCGCTATAATGTCAGCGCTTGCCGTTGACGAGTTCAGGTTAAGGTAGCCGGTAAACTTACTTTTGCTCGAGGCCTAACATCCCGGCCTCAGGCTGTCAATGCAAGTCTGATGTCTGTAGTTGGCGTGAATTTCTTACCATCATGAAATCCGTCTGTTTGTTTGCCTTCCAATATCACAAAACAATCTGAAATAGAGGAACATGGAATCATGTCTTACTTAATTGATAAGAATGGGTTAGACGGGTCATGGTAATGTAGTATATTATGGTATTCTATCTTCTTAGAAACGGGTGAAAATGTGTTTACCCCTTCTCGTCTCCGGTTAGGTATACAATTAGTACTTATGTGGTGCACATCATTAGCAGGTGCGCCACTGTGACGATCGGTCGAAGTAAAAAAAATGTTACTTTTATAATAGTAATGATAAAAAAATGTAACCAATATAGTCAAAGTATTTACTTAACTTGGCAAAAACCAATTATGGACTATAATATGTTGGTTTTAAGTTTCATTTGAGCTGTTAAGGATGATGAAATTTGGTACCTAATCAGAAGCACCACATGCATTTTAATTGAGCATTTGCTTTTAAACAATTTTTATTTATTTAAAAAATACACTGTTTACGATCACAAAATTCAAATAAGCAGATTTAGTTATAACAGTGACGTACCGCTCGGCTGTAGGTATTAAATTCAAAAATAGAGCCGAGTTATTGCATATGACAGAATACTGTATATTACATTACCGTGGACGGGTCTACAAGTAATACTTACTCGAAGATTGCTGTGCTTGCTTACTAGGGTAGGGATCCATTGCCTCACCCATTTCTGCTGCAAATATGTTATAATATTAATATATTACTATTACTATAGATATATACTAGTAGCTGATAATAACAGTAAGTAAAAATAAACGGTTGAGGCGGTAGATCGCTATACATATATATTGTAATAAATACTTTTAGACAAGTCACACCAATTGAATTTTGAATGAAGCAAATGATATGCTTGTGTTATGGGGGTTATTCAAATAATGCGATACATAGAAATACTTAAATAGATACCGGAATAAATTTAATTAACACGCAGACCTGGAAATGCAGACATCTAAATGTTCTTCACACAAGTACCGTAAGCGTGTACCGTAGACCTTCGGAACAAGGCGTTCAATTACATATTATATTCCTAATCTCCTTTTTGTTTTCTTTTAATTGAAAGAAGGTGTTATCATCTTCCTTACATGAACATGAAGTGCAGCAGAATCTTCACTATTATTGTGTCGATTTAAAGTATTATCAATATTTCTTGTCCTTATTCAGTAGCTAGGGCAAGAGGTAGGGATGTCATAGAATAAGTAATGTTAAGAAAGTATTATAAAATACTAGCCTTAAGCTATCCTTTGTGGAGTTATTGTCAGGAAACCATCACTTTCTTTACCTTTATATAATATTATTAGTTTATAATAAAATGTTTTCCCCGTGTTGGTCCGGGCTCCTTTGCAGAATAGACCATCTGTCTCCTTAACCAGGCAGCTCGTAAAAGGCGAGCATAGGCATATCATCACTAACACCGTGACATCTGACTAGGTGGTGGAGTTTCGCAGCAACTCGCCCGGATTGGTACCACCGTCTTAACTATTCCTGTCGCCATAACGTCATGACGAGTTCCGGTTCGGAGGGTAATATAGCCGGTAAACTTACTTTTGCTCCAGGCCTAACATCCCGACCATAGGTTGGCAACACACCATTACCACCTTTGGTGTATTTAGGCGGCGTGAATTTCTTACCATCAGGAAATCCGTCCGCTTGTTTGCCTTCCTATAACATAAAAAAATGTACATATTTGTGAAAAGCTCTTATAAGTAAGGGCTATTATCAAAAGTAGACATGAGAAGTACTACTGAAGATGTACCTGAAAAGCCCAAACATGTTTATATAACCCTGGAAATTTCTGTAGTTCCTATTACCACCGTCTGCCTCTACTATCATTAATTTTATAGTCATTAATCTTACAGATTGCAAAAAAAGATTTCAATTTCAGTAACTACGTCATATACAAACATAAAAATTGCCTTTTGTTCGGTTTCCCTATAATACCATCATAGCAACTTTGGTGGCAAGTTCGGTTTGGTGGCAACCAGGAGTGCAGTTTTTGAATTAAAAAAGGAAATCTTTTCAAAAGATGAGGGAGAAATTGATTAACGTACTCAAAAAATAAAGGAGTCAAACATATAAACTCTTCGTTTTCTTTAAGTCGGATACAAATCAATGCATTGAAGACTAGACTTATAAGTGCCTCCTTAGTGAAAACTTAAATTAAAAAAAACGCACGCATTTTTGATATTTTGGAATGAAAATGGAATCATTTTACATGAATTAATTCAATTCATTATCAGTGTCAGGTCAACATAGGTAATAATATTTATGTGGTAAAAAACAGTATTCATTTAATTGATTTTGTTCAAACAAAAAAAATACTACAGCGCATTACCTGCAGCCTCGCTTTGAGCTAGCTTTAAGATTCACCACCCAGTGAAACTAAAATCACAGTATGAAATACGGCGACAATATACAGTGGTTTTACTCTCCCTCCGTCTTACGATATTCGTTCACGCGTCCTGACACGAGTTTAACATTTTTGAGCCATCACAAAAAGTGTACAACGCCGTTAGCTAAAAAAGATTCCACTTAAAAAATAGCTTAACCTTTTGAAGATAGCCCCTTTAAAAATAATTTGCACAACCCCACCAGAAGAGTAATAGCTACATTGCAAGTTAAAAAAAAGTTGACAGGTGTCAAGGGACACCCGGATGGAACGAAGTTCTCTCTCCCCCCTCTCTCTCTCAATCTCTTTCAATCTCTAGTAATCTCTATCTCTATGTCTCTTATAGAGAGAGACAGATAGAGAAACATGAAATAAAAAAAAGAAAATAAAAATATAAAAAAATAAAAGAAAATGAAAATGATAAAAAAAATAGAAAATGAAAAATAAAAAAAAATTGTCCAACCCGGGATTCGAACCCGAGACCTCATGCAGTCAAGTCTAACTACAGAACCGCTAGACCACAGAGCAAAAAGTGTCGTGACAACATTTTCGTAAGAATTTTTTCCGTTTAGCGCAACGCGCAATAAGGAACTTCGTTCCAATAAAACCTTGAAGAAGGGTTTAAGTATTTCAAACGAAAGAACAAGAGAAGATGAAATAACATTTTTTGTTCGTCAATAGTGAATACGAATTGACAATGATTGTGAATTCAAAGTTCAAGATTCAAGTATGGGATTTTCCCACGGTTCTTAATGGGGAAATTAACCGGTTATTTGATTATTGTAATATCTATAACGGAAAATGAAGTTGTAAATGTGTTCCGGTTTTTTTAAATGACTAATTTGTTGCTAATCTTACGATTTTTTACAACTTCACCGAACTTTGTGGGCCGAGCAGAGTGCTCAGCCCGAGACATCATTATTTAGATAGTGGTCCCCAACCTTAGGCCGGGGTGTTAGTTTACCGGCTACCTTATCCTCTTAACCGGAACACTTCAACAGCAAGCACTATCGTTATGGCGGCAGAAATAGGCAAGGCGGTGATGCTAATCCGGGCAAGTCGCTACGAAACTCTACCACCTAGTCATATGTCACGGTGCTAGAGACGGTAAGCCTATTCTCGCCTTTAACAAGCAGCCTGGAAGGAAGACAGATGGTCTATTCTACAAAAGAGCCCAGACCAACAAGAGGGAAAACTTTAACTTTAAATATAAGAGACAACTGTAACCTACAGACACCATAAATGTTACAGGTGCTTCGCTGTCCTGCGGCCGGGATGTTGAGCCTATTGTGCAAGTCTACCGGCTACCCTACCATCCGCACCGGACCATGACATAATCATAATAGGTAGTAGGTACGGCAGTGTTTCCCTACCCGAACAAGTTGCTGCACAGGACCACTAGTGCAGTTGGGACTCACCTATATATAAGAGAAAGTGGTGTTAGTTACACTATTTATAACTCAAGAACGGCTGAACTGATTTGAATGAAAATTGATGTGGAGGTAGCAACCAGAATGACGTAAGGTACTTTTTGAGATTGTGAAACCGAACGGGTGACGAAGTTTGCGGGAACAGCTAGTAAAATATATGATTAATCTATATTCGACCTATATCGATTCTGCCTAGCAGAGAGGCAGAAGGTTTATTTTACTAAGCGGGCTTAGATCAACACGGGGAATGGGGGGTAAGTGATATGCTGGAAGCTACGGTAGAGATCGAGCGTACCTATTTATATTTTTGTAATGATTTTCCACTTGCTTATACTATAAGTCTGTTCATTTTAACAAACGAGTACCAAGTTCATTTTAACTAATCAGAAAGCACATTCATAATTTGAAAATGAGTACAAAGCATTCTGATTGGTTGAAATAAATTTTATGTTAATTACGTGGACCAATAGCACTGCAGAAATTTAGTTTGGTACTCGTTTGTTAAAAAAAAAAACGCAAATAAGTCTAACTTCTCGACCACAGACCAGTGACGCATCTGGAACTTTGGTGTTTATAGGCCTCGGTAACATCTTACTGTGAGTGCCTAGTCGCTGTCTAATGCCATAAAAAAATTCTATCTATGGAATTTAAGAAATGTTAGGCGATAGTTTCATCCACAGGCACTCCTATTTTATCAGTCTTTCACTCGTCATCTCTGAGTTTTATGTTATATAGTTTGTACAAAGTCACACGACGTGTTTTAACACGTCGTGTGACACGTGTTATATAAATATAAAACACGTCGGTTTCGGAGACTCTTGAGAAGTTTAAAAAATTAAAGACAAGTCCTTTTTTAATTGTAATTGTGGCTTTAAAATCCAATGAGAAGTTTATGAGCATGTTGCGCGCATATACATAGGACTGAACGACTATTTCATAGCCGGCAAATGAGATTGAGAAGCCGGCAAAATGGATCATTGTTAAACGATAATTAAGTTCCAGAAAGAACTAAATGTATAAGTTTATAAATGTAATGTAAAAATGTTTAATTTTCACCGGCTGTAATCTATATATTTATATATATAATTTTTGTGTTCGTGTGTTTGTCACTCAACTCCTCCTAGAGGACTGGAGCGATTTAGATGAAATTTTTTGTGTGTGTTCAAGGGGATTCGAGAATGGTTTAGATTCACAATTTCGTCCACTGGAAAATGTTTCTTTTTTAATTATTTTTTATTTGTAAGTAGTCGTTGATTTTGGAATGTTTTATAATATCCCGGTCCAACAGCCTGCGCTACTATCGAAGTATTAATGTTAAGCGATACGAAGTTTGCTGGGTCAGCTAGTAATATATAAAAAATAAATGCCACTTTTCATTGTAATTTTATAACTCAAGAACGGGCTCACCTATCGAAACCAAATGTTTAGGCTTTGTTCGGACTACTTAGAAGATGGTTTATGTGAAGTTTGCATAAAATCGATTCTTCATTTATCACGTTTTTTGTCATAAATGAATTCAATAAATCCGCCATTTATGGCGGATCATTTTGCTATTGTGTATGTTTCAGTCAAATTGAAACCTTTTTTCAATGTTTTTTTTCTTTTTTTAAATTGTTGTGTCATGTCGTTTCAGTTTATACGTAACGCAGCACGTACTAGTCTTTGGCACGTACCGGGTCGCTAGTATAATACCTACGTAGGTACTTCATTATCGCTTTGGTTTTGAAAGAGTCGTTCTGTTGGTGTAACCTTCGTAGTTGAAAAGTCCCGTACTCAATTTTTATAAGAGAATCGTTCTTATGCCGAGACGTTAATAGATTAAAGGTCATGTCGTTAAAAAATATAAAATAACATGTAATCGTCACGTGGAGAAACGTTTGTCTCTAAAAAGTTTCAGAATCACGTATATGTGATCACTATATATTATATAACTTTTATATTGAAGAAATTTAGAAAAAATGCAATAATATATTCATGTTTAAGTATTTATGCCAAATCTGAGAGATCTCCCAGGATCGGCATAAATAATGTTCATGTTATTGTGAAGATTGCCAGAAGCTAAAATTTGTTTTAAAAATAACCTTTATTCAGTTATTCAGCTAATAAGTTATATTAAAATATTAGTAGGAAAAGCAATTTAAATATCGGCTAAGCAAGTAGCATTACATCTAAACAAACAATTATTATTTATCTGTTGCTAAGCTTCGTTAGTCAACCTGTATAGTAAATCGTAGTCAAACAAAGGACTATTTCGCTAGAAACCAAAGGAATCAATCTTTTGAATGAACTAACATTGGTTATCATTCTGCTAAGTAAACCTACTAACTAAACATATTCAAGTAAGCTATTTTTTACATTGAAACAAATATATCATTTTTGTCGTGTCAAAGTATTTAGGTTATAAAAACTTCTGACGTTTTAAATAGTATTCCGATGTATTAATCGAATGTATAAATGTCGCGTACAAAGGAATCTGACATAATTAAACGTCTTTTGTCTCTTTAAAATG
>NJDC01000360.1:1524803-1538456 GCA_002245475.1 Calephelis virginiensis
TGTATAAATGTCGCGTTGAGTTTTGGCGCCATCAAGAGAAAAGATGGTCGAAGTTTTTTCATAAATATTAAATTTCGTGTTGATATTGAGTGAAATTAGTCAATTTTGGTGGCATTTTGTACAATTTTGTTCAGTGAAAATGCACAAATGAAATAATCATTAAGAAATTAGCGTATCGTGTATTTCCTCGTAGCCGCCAAATCTCATTCATGAGCTTGAGTAAACAGGCCACCGCTTTACCCAAGAGCCTGACATGACTTCCTGACGACTTATGACTGATGACTAATTAAAATTAATTGAAATTGATCTAAAATTTGATGCAAATTTCTACTTGACTAATGGCTAAATACTAACGTGAAGACCAAAACCTAAAGAAAGAAAGAAGAAAGAAATGTCGCGTACAAAGGAATCTGACATAATTAAACGTCTTTTGTCTCTTTAAAATGCTTGCTTTAACAGAAGAAAGCTATAATTTAAATTGAGAGGTTTGGCGGTATCAAGAGAAAATAAGAGAAAATATGGTAGCACTTTTTTTTGTACATATTACATATAATTTCTTATACGTATTGAGTATTAATACGTATAAATAATCGTAAAAATAGTTAATTTTGGTTTGTACAACTTTGTTCACTTAAAACGCACAATAATACCAAGAACTTAGTTTATCGTGTATTTACTTATTGCCATCATATATCACTAAATGATCGTTTAAACTTGACTGATGGCAAATACTAACGCCTATGAAAAAAAATAAAAAAAAAAGTTTGGTAAGTGCACTCCAGAATTACTACCACTGTCTATGACATAAGGCCAAGCTTGCAGTTTCGCAATCAGATTATTGTCATGGGATTGCCCGGGTCCATCCATCGCCTAACCTATTCCTGTAGCCATTATGAGTGCCATTTTACGGTCTGGAAAATAAGGAAGCCGGAAGACTTTCACATTAGGCCTAACAACCTGGCCAGTGTATAGACCTATAGCATCCTACCTAAAGCATCTACGGTACCTGTAGATTAAGGATTAACACTTACCAGTAGTACTTATTTCCTGTCTCTTGCCCTGCCAAAAAAACATTTTACTAGTGTTCAGGTAGATAGAGCCTCAACAAATCTTGAGCTTTTATCTATTAGCGAAATCATGTTACCTCCCTCTGTTTTCATATGTTCGTAACACTTTTTGTCCTTTGTTTAAGTTGCTTATGTTAAGGTAGGTACAGGTTAGATGTTTAATTGTTTCTTTTCTTAGTTGTAAATTTTAATCTGTCAATAAATGTTTTCTTTCTTTCCCCATTGTAATTAATTTTTGAAATGAAGTGTATGAAGAGAGACCATACGACCTGTATGGTCTTTTTTGTCATTATACATATATACCTTCCTCTTAAATCACTCTAGTATCTATTAAAAAAACCGCATCAAAATAAGTGCGTAGTTATACAGCTCTGAGTGCGTGTGCGTGTGCGAGGTGCGTGCGTGTGTGCGTGTGCGTGGTGTGTACGTGTGCGTGTGTGTGTGCGTGTACGTGTGCGTGTGCGCGTGTACGTGTGCATGTGCGTGTGCATGTGCGTGTGTGTGTGTGTGTGTGTGAACCATTAAACCTCGGTAATATTATATACAGAGCCTATACCATTAGTTGCTATAATAGATTACGTTCGGTAATTGACGTATCGAAAGCTTTAGCGCTTTTGGTCTAAAATGTTATTGTCATAGTTACCAGTAGAGGCATAGCTCAAAGTTTTCATATGTATATAACTTACGGAAACGTTAGCCAGTATAGTAAACTCGACAAGCCGTCAACTCATGGTAAGATCCAGGTAAGATCGTCCAGGCTGGGATTCACCGTCGAATTTAAACGCGATTAACCTAAAAACACTCTTCGTCAATTGTCAAGAATGTCAAATATATCAATTTTATTGACAAAGAAATTTCGCTTATTGTAAATATTTTATTATTAAACTATTTTATGTGGTAAGTAGATTGTCATGTGATGGGGATAAGCATTTTGTCAATTTTAAAAGAGGACCTTCTTGCAGTATCTTCGGAACGGGATCACAACATATAATTAAACTCGGTTTAAACACTGAGTTTAGTCTTATTAAAGTCAATATTCAATATTAAATTGAACTTAGGACAATCTATAGGACATAACGACCCGCGTTAACGGTAAAGAAAGGAATTAAAAATTTCGCCAAAGGACTTCAATCCTCAGTAGCTCAAATGATTAGAGCATTCGTCGGCTTGAGACGAAAGTGTACAGGTACAAATCCTGCATGTGGCGAAATTTTTTCTTTCTTTAAAATTTGGAGAAATTTAAACCACGCACAGGGTAAGTGCTAAAAAAATATCTTAAATTTAGTTTTACTAAACTCGGCTGTGTTTTTGAAATAATTAGCCGAGAAGTGCGTCAACACGCGACTTTGTATTGTACTATGTAGTAATACTGTATAATTTGTGATTATAATCATATAACTATGTAATTTGTGATTATAATCATATTACTATATAATTTGTGATTAATCATATTACAAAAGACGGAAGAACTATTTAATGTAAATCCACCACGAAATCTTAAGTCAACATATCCGTAATTAAACAAAGTATCATTGGACTTTATGTTCTGTTGTGACGGAATTCGTTGTGATATCATTATTTAAATGATTATCATTACTTTAGCATTATTTAATGATATCCATCACTAATTATGAGAATCAGGAAGTGAAATTGCTCTTGCGAGACGTTTGCAAGCGTACGACCTGCATATCAAATGTAATGGCTTTGACATGTTTGGATGACTTTAGAATTTTGCATACCGCCTCGTTGGTCAAGTGGCTAGTACACGCTTAACTACACCGACCAACAGCGAGGCTCGGGTTCGGTTCCCGACGGGGCCAGGCGTTTGTGTGACGAACATTTAGATGTCTGCATTTTCGGGTCTGGGTGTTTATTAAATTTGTTCTGGTATCTTTCTCAGTATTTTAAAAGCTTTTATTTAACTTGCAATGTATGTATGTTAGCTCAGGTGGAATCTTTGAACTCAATTTTGAAGTAGATATCTTCAACCGATTGAGCTGAAATTTTGTGTTCCCGTTTAGGTTGGATGACAATACATAATACAATACGTGACGTCATTCTAAATCCAATATGGCGGAACATCCAAGATGGTGGAACAGTTATTTTTAATGCACTTCTACATTTTGCAACAATGATGCGTTAAATGAGATGAACAGACTAAGAGCCTAGCCAGCGATAACTAAAAAGTGTAAAATAAATTGAAAGCAAAAAAAATATTTTTAGAAAAAGCTTTTATTTATAGGCTATAGGTATAAGACGAAAATATTTTTTTTCTTTAAAAATATTAACTATGAACCTCATTATACACAACTTATATGATTATAAAAGCTTGTCGCGATTATAATAATAATATAATAATAATAATTTTTTTATTGTGCTTACTGTTATACAATTTGTACCTGATATACAGTTAATGAACTTAAAATTACATTAATTGAGTGCGTTTGGCACATTGAAAAGAAAACCTTTACTTTCCGTACTAGTTTTAAACTGTATTACGGCAAAGTAATGATTCTCGAACATAATTACATGGCTTGGATAACTGAAGGTAGTCAGAAAATACTAGTTCCCAGTTGTTAATGACTTGACACAGATTATTATCGAATATTATAGAATATTAAATTAAATTGAGATTTTATTTATTTAAACTTAGCAAATTTACAGAAATCAATAAGTAAGTACGAGTTTATTTACACAAGAAAACCCCGCGACAAGCTTTTATGATCATATAGGTTGTGTATAATGAGATTGTAGGCTCATAGCTAATATTTTTAAGGAAAATAATTATTTTGGTCTTATATAGCCTATAAATAAAAGCTTTTCTAAAAATATTTTTTTGCTTTTTTTTTATGTATTAGAATCGTTGATTAACACCCATAACTTATGCATATAATTTGGTTAATTTGGGGTTAGATTCAACTTGTGTAACTTGTCCTGGAATATTTATTTATTTAATTTTGTAAGCAAAACTAAGAAAGATATATTTATTTAGCCAAATGACCTATAATATTACATTTTTTTACATTAAAGCATTATAAAGTATTTTTATCTTGTAAATGAAATTATAATTGCTATTAAAATGTAACTGGTTTTTTCGACCGATTTCAATTTTCGTACTTTTGTCAAAATTTTACTTTTATTATTGAAAAATGTCATTTCCGTGAGGATCCGTTGTCATGTAAATATTTTATTAGAAAATCAAATACTTATTTTTTTTCTAACTTGTAAAAGAAACAAATTTATGAATATATGTTTAAAATATATGTTTTCGTGGCAAGCTTTTAATCGTAAGAGCTATTCTCAGTAGAAGGCTTTAACAAGGCTATTCTACTATTTAACGACCTCGTTGATAGAGGAGCTAGCATACACGTCTAACTCCGACCAACCACTGGGCTCTAGTTTGGTTCTTGACAGGGGCAGGCAATTGTGTGATGAATATTTTCGGGTCTGGATGTTTATTAAATTTATTCTGGTATCTATGTAAGTATATATATTTATTAGTATCGTTGACTATCACCCATAACACAATCATAATATAATTTGCTTACTTTGAGGTTAGATTTAATTTATGTATCTTGTACAAAGATATTTACTTTTTTTTCTAGCTGTCCTGGCGAATTTAGTTAATTTTGTATGGAAAAAATTCAAATGTTGTTTTTCCCTTTTTCTTATTTTTTAAATCTTCCCGGGACTTCCACAAATAACTCAAAACCAAGATTAGCCCAATCGGTCCAGCTTTCCTAGAGTTTTAGTGCGATTCATTAATCTCAGTAGTCATTAGTCACATTAGCCTAATTTTGGTAGAAACAGAATTTACTAAATGGGAACCAAGTTTGCAATTGTTTTTTACATATAAGATTGAAGCCGTACCAAATAGGTACAAACTCTATCGAGTTATACTGTTGGTAATTTTAGGATATCTCAAGTAACCAGGTGTTGTGAGTTGCTTTTGTTGGAGCAGTAATTGTTTAGTGACACAGCGTTTGTTTATTTTGAAGTTCATTGCTGTATTTCATTGCAAAAACATAGCATTAGAATAAAATAATTTCGCTACAACACGATGCGGTCAAAGAAAGCAACGTCACAACAGCCATATTATTAATTTCGCATCTCGCAAGTATCATCCTAGTATTATAGATGATTGCTCTTCTGTTTAAGCGTGAGAACCTAAGGTCCGCAATCACAGTCTTATTTCACATGATCTTTGACATTTCTAATACAATAGATCACTTTTTCTGTATATTAAAACGTAAAGACGTTTTAGACGGCTGTAAATACGCCTTTCAACGAAAGTAACCTTGAAGGAAACTTTGTTTCCACCTTCCGATTGTTATAAAAACCCAAGCTGATGCAAACTAATGTTGACAGTGCTTACAAGTGTCTAGAACCCTTGTTAGCACCTCTTTTTACATTTTTTTCTAGAGTTATGACGGCGACCAAGAGAACTTAGGATTAATGATTTTAGAAACGTTTATTTCATCTAGTATCGGGCCGAAACTAGTTTTTCAGTAAAAAAAAAACCGAAGCTATACTTATTCTCAGTTTTGGCCAATACCGAAACCGTAAACGAAACCGCAAACGAAACTTACCAAAATATGTTACAAAATACTATTGATAATGTAACTAAGACTCTTATTCATAATTTTTCATAGTCATACTTAAAGCCAATTTCATAGGCAACCAAATTTGTTAAATGAAATAAAAACGTAATGAATAAAATACGGAGGTAACATATTTATTTATATTTTGTAGGTACAGTTATAAACTAAATAAATGTCTAGTCGAGTACTAGTGGCGAGTTTCGGCTTGGCCATTTTTTGGGCTTAACCGAAACTTAGTGGCCGAAACTGAAACTGAAACCTTCCATCAGTCTCAAATTTTAACTTACGTGTGATAAAAAAGTTAACGCAAAGGACAAACTTAATATGGAGTGAAGGAATCTAAATTTACAGAGGAAGCGAAGAAATCTAATATATTGTATAAAATGTCACGCACGTTTTCGACACGCAAGCTAAGTCACATGCGTTGCTTCAAAGCGCATGACATGATAATGACGTGAACTTATAACTTTATACTTACCAAATGTTATTTTAAAATAACTTTAAAGCTTCCTAATGAAAAACGACACGAGGACACCGAACTGGGCCCTAACCATTAGTTTACGGCTTGTCAAGTTTACTCCTACTCGCTACAGTCTCTATAAATTATTTGTATGAAAACTTTGAACAGTGCCTCTAGTGGTAAGTAAGGGAAACACAATTTTAGACCAAAAGTGTCATAGATTTCGACACGTAACCTACCGAACGTAATCAATACCAACTCATGGTAAAGGCCCTGAATGAATTTCTAAATGTCTCATTCGTAAGAAATGTCTCGTTCTTTTCGATCTCGCTCTCATCTCGTTTAATGCGTGTACTATGTGATCAGGAATTTTATTCTAAACTAGCTGTAGCCTGCGGTGTTGCCCGCATGGTCCCATAGGAACCTTGTTTCGGGATAAAAACTATCCTATTTGTTAATCTAAGTTACCCTCTGTGTGTGCACCAAATTTCATGAATATCGGTTGAGCAGTTTCTGCGTGAAGGAGTAACAAATAAACAGACAAACTTTCGCATTTAGAATATTAATTAGATGCTCAAGACCAATGCTGAATAGTAATTATTTTTGGTAGCGATCATAAAAGTCAAATATAGAATCATCTATGTATATAGTCGAGAAATTAAAATCCCAAGCTGGCATCACTCAAACAATTCTTCTATCTATAGACAAGATCAAAAGTGTGTGTATTAATTGACATACGTGACCAGTTTTTGTATCTATGCAAATTTTACATACTTGTAAAATATGTATATATTTATAGAGTTGAAAATTCTGGATATTAATAAAATATAAATAAATAAATATCCCTGGACAAGTAACACAAATTGAATCAAAGTAAGCAAATTATATGCTTATCAGTAAACGATTGTAATACATAGAAATACCAGAATACATTTAATAAGCACCCAGATCCGGAAATGAAGACATCTAAATGTTCATTGTATCGACTCTGTGGTCTAGCGGTCCAGGTGTTGGACTTGACACGGGCAACAAAAAGAAAGTTTGATTTTGCCAGTTTTCTAATAAAAAAAAACCTTGCTTTGAATTGGATATGTGCCCGGTTGGCGATAAGCTAGCCACCTATCACATTGTGGGACTTAGTATCTTCGGCTTATCAAGTGACTTGGTTGTGCCTTTGCCTACCTCTTCGGGGATATCGGCGTGAAGATACTTTTTTTGTTTGTATCCTTCCAAAAGTCATATCCTTTATATCCGTATTTCCCACGTAAGTAATTGTAAAAGTAAAGCCGAGTATCCCAAGTGTTACATAATAAACTTTCTTCACAAATGTCACAGTTCGATGACCGGGTCAAATGCACAGGTTTATTATCTCAGTTCTTGAGTAATATCTGCTGTAATAACAACATTGTAATTACTTATGTTACATATGAACTATGGGCTTAAAGATATTAATTTAGACATTCTAGATGTAATTAGAAAAGCTACGAGAGCGTAACATTACAGTGCTATATGGAGTAAAAGTTCTTCAGTAACTCAGTGGAAAAACTTCAGTATTAAGTCAAATGTGAGTAATTGTGTAATTAATGAGTCGCGTAAAAAGAGTTAAGATTTTACCTCGCAATAGCGTGTAATGAGTTCTACAACTAGTTTTTTTAATAAAGCTTCGCAAGCGTCGTCCGCATGGGCCCACAGGAACATTTTCGGAATAAAAACTGTCCTGTGTGTTAATCTAAGTTACTCTCTGTGTGTGTACCAAATTTTATGAAAATCGGTTGAGCAGTTTTTGCGTGAAGGGTCAAACAAACATACAAACTTTCGCATTTCTAATATTAATACGATTGCTACTCCCAGTATACTTGAAAAATACTATTCAATATTAATAAAATAAATAAATAAAAATGTCGGCCCTGAATAAATCATAGTTCAGTGTAAAAGAAATTGTGAATATTTTATTATTAAACTATTTCATGTGTCAGTCCTAGTTCTCATGAAATATGGATAAGAAGTCAATTTTAAAACAGTACTTGCATTCGATTATAAACGGGATCATAACAATAATTGAACACGTTTATACTGAACTCAGTTTTACTAAACTCGGTTTAAAACATGATTAATGAAATCAGTCCTAAATAAAAGCTTTTGAAAAACAAATCAAACAATTAAATGAACTTTTCGCCAACACCTACCCCCGTTGTTGGCCAAAAAGATATCACATATCGCCGTTTATTACGCAGCGTAATGTGATATGTTTATCACTGAACTATCTATTCAGCTATAGTTAAATATAGTCTCTTTTACTTCTGAGCCCTTACCATGAGTTAACGGGTTTTCAAGTTCACTATACTCGCTACCGTCTCTGTAAATTGTTTGTATGAAAAGTTCGAACAGCACCCTCTATTGGTAATTAAGAGAAACACAATATCAGACCAAAAGTTTCATAGATTTCGACACGTAAATTACTGAACGTAATCTCTCTGAGCAGGGAAGCTTTCTTTTAGTAAAAGAGTTTTTGTAAAGGATCAGTATATTCGAAGATTACACCCTGCAAACGAACAAACAAAGATACAAAGTTTACCCCTTTATGATGTTACTTTACTTGCGTCGCGTAAACTTTTAATTAAATTTTTACCACAAACGCAAAATGGTAGATAGAAATCCCAACAACTGAAAATATCGCGACTCATTTTATTCGACTCAAAGCAATTTTGTTGCGTTAGTTTGGCCTCACCCGTAAATAAAATCAACCTGTCCAATTCATTAGTTCGTAGGTGCTTTAGATACAAGAGTTTACTAATGACATAGAATAAGTAATAATAAGTAAGTATGAACTAAGATATAATCCAGTTATTAACTTGAACATCAACTTAAAGCAAAGTAAAAAAAAATGGATCCACAAAATTTTCTTTGTATGTGCAAGCGTTGCTAGTCGATGGTGTTTAATTATTATTTACAACTAGCTTTCTCGACGAACTTCGTTTTACACGTTTAGTTTGTATAGGAAAAATAAATTGTATTTCCTCGCAGTTTTTCCTTTTTCTTATCTTTTAAACCTTCCCTGGACCTGAACAAATAGTTAAAAACTAAAGTTATCCGAATCGGTTCAGCTGTTCTTACGCGTTAGCGAGACTAACAAACAGCAATTATTTTGTATGTTTAGGTTATTTAGACGATTGTTTACCTTGAGTTTCCTCACTGCCAATTATACAATTCCTGTATTTCACTCTTATATTCATTAGATTTCAACTTTTGCGTATTTGCGCTTGCGGATTTGCGTATTAAAATAACATTGCAGATTTGCGTATTAAAATAATATTGCGGATTTGCGTATTAAAATACTTTAGCTCAGAAACTTGTTGAGATACGACATAACAAAAATCCTGTTCCTGTAATAAACTGACCTAGTGCCAAATTTAAGCACCAACCACTAACTTTAAAAATTCATATTTTTTAATGAAGAAACACTTCTACTGTTTTACGTGTCACTTACAATTTATTATTTTAAAAATAGCCTACTAATAGCCTAATAGCGAAACCAGTAGGCTATTAATTATAAAATAATAAGTAAGAGATACGTAAAACGGTTCAAGTGTTTCTTCATTTAAAAATATGAATATTTGAAAGTTTTACCAAATGTCGATGATGGAAAATGTCAAACTTTAAAAATTGTCATACCAACTTTCACCCCCTATTTCACTCCCTCAGGGGTCAAGTTTCGAAAAATCTTTTTAAAGTCACGTCATTATTACTAAACGCTCCGGTCTGTCCTTTTCCGGTGCCATACCCATACAGATCGATGTCAGTGATTGTAGAGCCTCGGTATTTGTAAACAATGCGTTACTACACATAATACAAATCCATCACGTGCGTTGTTACGCAACGGAGTCGTGTTAGAATGTCGGAATCTGGAAACGAACTATAGCATTTCTTAACCTCACGATTATTTGCTAAACATTTATTGTATTAAAGTATCAAGACTTATCAATCAATAGTTTTTAGTATAGATTTTTAAGTAACTAAGCTTTGTTAAGTAGTAGAAGCTTTGTAAAGCAGTTCGTTGGGATTAGTGCCACTGGCTTACCCATTGCTACTGTTTATAGTCCGGCGTAGTTGTGAAAACCGCGAGGTACCTAGATACATATCATTAGACATTAAAAAAAAATTGCTACTGTTGTTGCGTCTGTGTTAGGTACTATCGTGTTCCATGATGGATATGTTCGTCCTTTTGTCCGTGGTCTGTAATTCAAGCTACAATACTGATAGATTGATAAAGAAAACGAGGAAACAGCCGCACTTTGTTTGCAAGAAAACTACAGACTTGGTGGAAGAGGGCTGTAAAGCAGCTCATCAGGGTTAGACCACTTACTTTTTTTAGTTGTCATTGCGTCATTGCTCACCATTGTTATATTCCCTGCTGGTAGTCAGGGTAGCAGGCTTGTTTATTTTAGCTATTTTCATAGCATTATCTCTTAGGGAATTCTTCTCTGGGGGAGTTCTGCCGATGTAAATACTATATTTGTTTTACAAAAGAGGGCCATGCGTGCAATTTATAACTTAGGCCCATGAGTTTTCAGTAGAGAAAAATTCAAAGAAATTAATATTCTAACTATTACTTCCCAGTACGTCTATGAAAATTTAATATATTTTCAGAAGAATTTACATTCATATAAAAGAAACTGTGATATACATAATTTAAATACGAGGAACAAAAACAATCTTGCTGTGCATGTGTCCCATTTCCACAGAGTAGTCATTCTTTCATGGGCCAATGTATACGCTTTTAAAATAAACTTCCCGATTTTCTAAAAGACCTGACATTAAATAAATTTAAAAAATGGGTCAAAGTGAAATTGTATAAAAAAGGTTACTATACCGTTGCTGAATATCTGTCGGATAAGAGTGGGATTGATTGCTCCTCATAGCAATCTCTTACTAGTAATGATGTGTGATATAATACTAATAAATTTGTATAGAATAAGGAAAAAAAAGACAGCCCGCTGAGTTTCTTGCCGGATTTTCTCAGTATGTGGCCGCGTTCCGATCCGGTGGTAGATTTTAGTATTATATAGACTCGTCACAAGTGCCTCTTGTAAGGTGAATGTGAATAAAAATATATTCTATTCTATTCTTGCACACTTGCACTAGGTCCAATTCCAGTCATGTGACAGAGACGCAAGGAGAAGATGTAAAAAGAGATAGGACACTACCGCTGGTGGCAGTGTGTTGTGCAGAAACTGGGCCGGGTAGAAAACCACCGTCCTACCTATTTCTGCAGCTATAATGACTCTGTCATGTTCCGGCCCGGAGAGTTAGGTAGCCGGTAGACTTGCATAATAGACCTAACATCCAGTCCACAGGACAGCGATGCACCTGCAACATCTATCGTATCTATAAGTGACGGTTATCTCTCACCATCAGAAATCCGTCTGCTTGTTTCCCTTCCAATATTATAAAAAAGGCAGGATCGCCATGTGCTTGTCCGATGACGTCTCACAAAAAAATACAACCAACAATGTGGTCGTCACATCCCGACAAAGCATGACCCTCTTGACGACTGCAATGTTTAAAAATTAATGTTTAATGTATCATGAGTTTTGCATGTTTATTTGTTTTTCTATACGAAATGCCATCTTGTTTCATGGACAAGTTGTAGCCATTCACTTTTGTTGTGGTCTACCATAAGGGCCCAGCAAATTGCGTAACTTGAATCCAACTTGCATGTGAAATGAGAGAAAATATTATTTAAATTATATTGATACGTAATATAATTTAATTAAAGGCTATAAAAATATGACCCTAGTAGATCCACCGTTTTACGTCATCGTAAAATTGATTAGCCTGAGTAATTTCAATAACTTGGCACTTTATACTCCCTGCCTGGCCTGTAAGGAGACTTGTCAGGAAGATACGTGTATGTACATACATACATAAATTCTGGATTTCAAGTTATTTGCTTCTCTTCTCTCTAATACTTATATACGACTTAAAAAAAATGGGAAATTCTGTAAAGCTCATACTACTATTAAAAATCTGAATAAATTACTACGCGTTCATGAATCAATTGACATGTTGGCTTTTACCCCTTCACAGGAACCCCTTTCAAAACGTTCCAGACGGGTGCAAACACGCCTTCCAACAAAGATGACCTGGGAAGAAACTCTGTTTCTATCTGTCGATTAATATTAAATTTTGACTAAATCTACGGTCCAGACGGAGGCAAACAAATGTTTACAACCATCTTGATTCTCTGTTAGTGAACGGAATAAAAAGTATCCTATATAACCTTTATCGAAACATAGAGTACCTACCAGTATTTTTTTTCTATTTGTTAATTAAGTTTAAGTCAGATGACAGATAAATCTATAATATAAAAATGGATCGCTAAATGTGTTGGTAAGCGCATAACTTCCTTACGACTGGACCGATTTGGCTAATTCTTTTTTTATTATGTTATTAATTATCAGGTGAAGGTTCTTATAAAAAAAACCGGGAAAGTTGCTGGGAAAATGGGAAAAATAATACTTTATTGTTTTCCACACTGAACGGGTGGAATGAAGTTCGCCGGGACAGCTAGTAAAAAATATAAATTGCTAAGGATGTGTTCTGCTGCCGCAATTTAATCACCCGCACGTATTTTTTTTAATAACTTCAATATACAAGAATTTACTCATTAAAATTAAAAGTATAGGTTATGGTAGCTCTTGACGTTTATGTGTAGGAACACGATGTCTTCTTTAATACTATTCACCCTTCATGGACTTACGTCGGTATCTCCAAACTTAATACCATTCCATTAATTTAAAAACATCTTTGATGCTTCTTGTGTGGACGTGGGCGATAGTGATCACTTACCATCACAGGACTTAATTGATTTCGATCCATTGGTCGATTTAAAAAAATAATGCACACAAACACCACTTGAATGGCGTGAAAAATCGGAATCTGATTCTTCTGCTTTTCTATGTAAAACATTTCCTTTAAGTATCACTTCAGCGTGGACAAATACTAGGAGTTAAAGTATCTTTTTATCCCCACCTCCAGTCCGAATCCCCGAAGATGTGTCCCACAATATGATAGGTCGCAGCCCTATCGACTACTAAACACATCCAATCCCTGGCAACACTGATTTGATAAGAAAGTTGGAAAAACTCATTTAATTTTTTTATTTTGCTTCACCCAGGAATCGAAAACGGACCTTATGAATTCAAGTCCAACACTGAACCAATAGACCACAGGGTTGATAGCTGGAGTTAGCTGACATATTTCAATTTAAGTATTTGACCCCCACATGCTAAAACTCGGACAATGCAACTAAAATAAAAGTAACGCCTTTCGGAGTAGGATAAGAGTATCAAGTGTCAAGTGTCACAATCCTTGCAGAAATGCTAGCTTCGTTCACATTCATTAAAAAGTATCTTCACGCCCATATCCCCGAAGAGGTAGGCAGAGGTACAACCACCACCCACGACTAGCCGAAGACAATAAGTCCCACAATGTGATAGGTGGCAAGCCTATCGCCAACCGGGCA
>NJDC01000360.1:1545337-1555663 GCA_002245475.1 Calephelis virginiensis
AAACTCACGGAGCGGTTTTTACCCGCGCCCGCGGCGGTTGTTCTGTAGACTGCAGATTTGTATGCTAAATTTAAGATCACATTTCACGACGCGTTTTATCCGCGGCGACCGCGGTTGTTTGCGGTTCCAGCGGCACGGAAGAGTTGTGCAAGTTTGCGAGCGACGATTTCCACCGAGACGGCTATGTGACCGCACAAATAAGCGGCCGAGTGCGTTTTGAAATAAAACCGCAGTTCAACGATCGCTGCGGGCGCGGGTAAAATCCGCTCCGTGAGTTGAAGTCTATAATAATTAGTTTATAACTAAGTCAATAATAAAATTTAGACGTAGGAAGATTTTAAGACAATACAGAATCATTAGCCAAAGTTGTTGGTCAAAGATCTCATTGTAAAAAAGCGGAAAAGAACTATTTGAGAGTATTGTCGGATAAACAATAGCAGGATTGCGTGACCGTGACGTGCAGGACCTTGCGTGTGTGATTGTATTGGCCAGAAAAATACAGACTATTATAGCATCACTTTTAGTTTTAGTTTGTTTTGACATTTATATTAAGTCTAGGATATTTTTCCCTCGGTCACTAATTAGAAAGTAAGGTATTTTCAAGCTTTTCTCTGTTGAGGTAGAGTGGGTACCAATGCACCAATGATTGTCTGGAAGTACTTCAGATCCCGTAATGCGATAGGTGGCAAAACATATCACCAACCAGGCAATTATCCCGGATAAGATTTTTATTAGAAAACTTTAGTTAGGCTTATCGTGCAATTCTACCGACTATCCTATCCTCTCAGTCTAGACTTAGACGTGACATTATCATTATGGGAGCAGAAATAAGTAAGGTAGCGTTTACCCCGTGTTGGTCCGGATTCCTTTACAGAATAGACCATCTGCCTTCCTGCCAGGCAGGTCGTAAAAGGCGAGCATAGGCTTTCCGTCACTAACACCGTAACATCTGATTAAGTTGTAGAGTTTCGCAGCGACTTACCCGAATTGGTACCACTGCCTTACTTACTCCTGCCGCCATGACGTTATGACGTGTTTCGGTTTGGAGGGTAAGGTAGCCGGTAAACTTACTTTTGCTCGAGGTCTAACATCCTGGACTAAGGTTGACAGCGCACTATTACCACCTTTGGTGTCTCTAGGTGGCGTGAATTTCTTACCATTAGGAAATCCGTCTACTTATTTGTCTTCCAAGATCATAAAAAAAGATAGCGAATCCTTGGCAAGGAATCCCCGGGAAAGTTGCTGCAAACTATTCTACCATTATCTGTCGGTATTTACGGGTCTGAGTGTTTAATAATTTTATACTGATATATAATTAAGTTTATTTATATGTATTAGAATGGTTGTCTAACACCCATAACATAAGCGCATTATAAGCTTACTTTGGAGTTAGATCAATTTGTGTAATATATCCAGAGATATTTATTATTTATTATTCGTTTGATATCAACCTATAAATATGAAATGCATTTTAAACAAAAATAACAAAAAGTATACTGTAATAAATATGAATATATTAGTTAAACGTCCTTGTCTGTTAATCTATTATTAGATTTTATGAATATTAATAAATCACCATTCGGTTTATGAGGCCACCTTTGACATGTTGCAACAGAAGTACCTATTTCAATTTATTTTTGATAAATGATTTGCTGTTATAAATTATTAACCTACACTTTTATAGTTGAGAGGTCAGCGAATAAGAACACTGCTCTCATGATGGTAAGTGATAGTCGTGGTCTATATACCATAGGTAAATGTTACTTATAAGTTGCTGTCGTGTGGCCGGGATGTTAGGCCTATTTTGCAAGTCTACCGGCTACCCACCGACTGGAACATGAAAGAGTTATTATGGCGTAAGAAGTATGAATATAATACGTAAGAAGGCGGATCCCTACCCTCGTAAGTTGCCGTAGTGACTGGTCTTTTTAGTGAGGATCTATATTTTAACCAGTGCTCACCTGGCAAAGGGGTAGATGTCCACTGAGTAGTACAGACGTACTACACAGTGGACAAAAATGGACTTTGTTCATACACGAACACTTTTACCTTTTTTAAGTTAATTCGTTTCAAATGTTTGTTTTAAAATACTGATCAATAAAAAAATCAAAAAATGTTTATTCGATTCTTTTTTGTACATTAACACAATGCGATCGGAGTCTCCTTTTAAGTGCAAGCGCACTTGTGTTAGGTGAAACACTGATGTATTGGTAGATATAATTAAGACACCATATTATACAAAACCGACTCTCATTATAAAGTTATCCAACGCCCAATTTCAGTAACCTGTCTACAGATATGCCTATTAGAGTTTTGTTGATAAGATATTTTTGATAATTTTTGAAAAGTCGCACTAGTTGTCTAATACATAATTAATTTAATCCCTATCTCTTTACTTAGGCCGGGGTGCGGGGAAAAACCGCTCTGTTAGTTCTTAGTCTTATGAAACCAAAATACAATTAAACAAATTTGGCACAACGAAAAAAATCTAAGTCTTTACAAACATACTTTTTCTGATTTCTGAGACGTTCCTCCATCTGGAAACAATTAATTAGTAAGTATATTGGTTTCTATTGCAAAGAAAAATGTAAGCTTATTTTGTCTATATACAAAAAGCTTTTGTAATTGTCACTTCTTTTAAGGTTTCTTTCATGAATTTGTGAGTAAAATCGGCATATTTGGGACTTATAGCTTCTTAAGCAGTAAATAAGTTGGGCACAACAAATAGTAATTCAACTGCGTTTAACATATTAAATTTCATAAGAAATGTCATAAATATATTTCAAGGAAGGCTGCTTAAAACAAAGGTCGCTGCAACTCGGTTTAGTCTAGTCAAATTAGAAATTAATTGTAGGGGAGCCCAAGAGGAGATTTGTACAGTTGCTCAGGTGCATCCGATTATGTTATGAGAGGTCATTTTTACCCGGGTTAAATCTCTTTAATTTTTTGGCTTGAAATGTACTCTAGCGTGTCCTATTAAAGTATTGTTTTTTTATGCTAATGCCAAATTTATGCTATGATTAACACGCTCAGCGTCAAGTACTATAATTCCAATACAGTGTGTATCCTAAAGGATACACCTGGCGCTGAAATCATTAAACATGCTTAAGTGCTTAGTAAAATATTTAAGAATTTTCACGATTTGAGCGTTACTGGAGTAGAAAGTTTGAAAAAACAAGTCATCTGTGTTCATTAGCAATTACGGCGTCCTGTCTGATTATTTTCTTCGTCAGGTACACATTAGCCGCCTTATTGGTAGAAGAGTTAGAGTACACGCCTAACCGTTAGGCTCGAGTTCGATTCCCGACAGTATGATATACATTGAAATGGTGTGTGATGAACATTTAAATGTCTATATTTCCAGGTCTGGGTGTTTATAAAACTGATTTCAGTATCTATTTAAGTATTTCCACGTATTAGTATCGTTTTCTAACAACCATAAGATAGTCAAATAATTTGCTTAATTTGTTATAAGATAAATTTGTGTAATTTGTCCAAGGATATTATTTGCTAACTAATATCTGATGAGTTCGCCTATATTCAAGTGACTATGATTGTCCTTTCAGTTTTTATACTCTTTCTGCACCGGTTTTTTATCTAATCAATAAAGGTCAATGATAGTCAGGATGTTGGAGTGACTACACATTAACCATTCTAGGCTCCCCTACTATGAATTGCATTGGAATTCACTTAGCATTGACCCTACTAGTCTTCTCTTGTTTCTCAACGTTTAGATGTTTGAGTTTGCGTGTTTTTGTCATTAGTCATAAATTAAATATTATTGATTTGTTAATATCATTTTGCCGCTGTTCATAACACACTTAAAAAAGGAGGGTCAGTTCATCAGTATGTTTCTGCGCAACTTCTTAACTAGTAACGAATGTATTTTTGTGGTTCCTTTTTCCAGAGATAGTTCGTGATTAAAAGGATATGCCATATAATATATACGATTCAGTTAAGACAAGTGGTTTTCGAGCTATATTCGACAATGTATTCGTTTTTGCCTACCTTGATGATGTTGTGATGAAGTTGGAGTTCTTTTATTGTAGTTTTACAGTCGCCTCTGTGGTCCAGTGGCCAATTTGCATTAACCTCATACGATTTAAAACTAAGTTGAATATTATTGAATAAGCAGTATTTTAAGAATAGGTATTAGTATTAGGAGCAATTAGTTTGAAGCATTTTAACTTCCTACTGTAATATATTCGTCGTGTCTGTATATGTGTCCGTCTGTCTGAGGCATTACAGCTTTTGAACGGGTCTTCTGATAACGATTTTTTTATCTGAAAGCTGATTTAATTGTGATAGTTCTGCGACACAATTTTTAAAGGTGTTGTAGTTTTATAGTCGCCTCTGTGGTCCAGAGGCCAGTTTCCATTAACAACATACGATTTAAAACAAAGTTGAGTAATATTAGAACTAAGCAGGATTTTAAGTACAGGATTAGGAGCAATAAGTTTCAAGCATTTTAACTTTCTTTTGTTATAAATTTGTTAAAGAAAATATTTAACATTAGGACTGATATTAGCTGTACGTTCACAAATCTTATTATAACTTTACGTAGATAAACTTTAAGACACAATAGCTTTCTTAACAAAATGGTTTTTACAGGTTTAATTTACATAGTGTAAATAGAAAATGTTTTGCAAGTATCATTGTCAACACACGTTAAATATTCAAAAACATATCGTAATGATAGAATAAAGACATTGGTCTAAATTTTTGCTATTTATTGGGGCTCTATGAAAAAATTCCAAGGAAAAATTAAAAATGTAGGTTCGAATAATTATTGTTATTATTTTATCTTAACAATATATGTTTGTATAAGTTCGTATATCTTAAGTATACGTTTAAACAATGGCCTTCCCGAGCATATCAAATATTTATTATTCAAAACTAAAATTGCATAAGATCTAAATGATCTACAAAATTATTTCTGAACATACTAGAAATAAAAAGACTTTAGATTAATTGCTGCTAAGGTCAATTAGGTTTGTATTTTAGGCTATTTTGCAAGATAAGATTTATCGACTTACGGCCAATATTAATAATCAATCCTAATCCAAAACTTGCTGTCCAAGATTGACATTTTGATCAATTTTTATGTTATCGCTTGCCAATAACATATCTGTGGACAGGATAAATATGGCAATTAGGTATGGGATAGGCCGCCAGATACGCAGCTATCTAGATTGCTTGATATCCATTTTGAGTTACCTATCTTTTACGTATTTTCTGATGGTAAGAAATCCACGCCGCCTAGAGACACCAAAGGTCGTAATGGCTAGTTGCTAACCTGATTCCAGGATGTTAAGTCTCTAGCAAAAGTAAGTTTACCCGCTAGCTTACCCTCCGAACGGGAACACTTCAACAGCAAGCACCGACGTGACGGCGGCAGGAATAAGGCGGTGATACCAATCTGGGCGAGTGGCTGCGAAACTCTACCACCTAGTAGGATGTCACGGTGTTAGTGACGGTATGCCTGTTCTCGCCTTTTACTAGCTGCCTGGCAGAAGAGCTGTTTTTTCTGCAAAGGAGCCCGGACCAACACGTTTAATTACCTAAGTATTGTTAAACAGGTGAAAATGACGATGCGCAGTATATGAACTTGACTTCATTACGCGCTAAACAATTACGTCACATTAAAATATTTTCGACATGTACTACTTGACCTCAAGTGGACTTTTACACTATTTAGAATACGTGGAAGCATGCGATGAACGCAATCTTTCATAGCAATAAACAGACAATGGTTTTTAATCAAGTAAATATACTCTACATCTGCCGCCAGGGATGACCATAAGTTCTTAGCAATTAAAGGTTACAATGATGTTTTCACACCCAGTGTGCTGAGTGTTTCGCACGAATTTACTTTACTACCGCGTTAGCGTTTGAACGATCCAAATGTATGGAATAATTTTGTTGCTTCGACTATCCGCTAGAGGCGCCTACAATAACTCCATCGTAAACGCGATGGTAAAGTAAATTATTTCAAAAACTCACACTAGGTACACAGGTCACTTAATGTTATGGGAATAACTCTTTAATGCGTGAACTTATCACGTCGTGGCCCCTTGTAATCCTCTAAATACTAATACATCCTTAGTCTCCAACCGCCGTAGGAGGATGATGATGCTCGTGTGAAGGTTACGAGATACACGGCCTGAACGGTGTTTTCACACCCGTTGTAGACATAGTGGGCTACTGGACATTACCGTAAGTGAAACTTTTGTTTAGGTTTTTCTTTGGTTAGTGCTTGCCAAATGTAAATATTTATGGTTTTTTTTTTGAATTTTTTGTATGATATTGGAAGCAGACGGATTTCCTAATGGTAATAAATTCACGCCGTCTAGAGACACCAAAGGTGTCCTTATTTTTAAATAACCCCCAAAAGATTACAATGGGGCTAATGAAGTAGCAGGTAAACGGCTATTTTTGTTTAATTTAGTTACTTCAATATTTTAGTATTTGTGATGTTAGCAAAAGGTTCTAAAAAATGTTTTATTTCTAGAGTCTGTTTTTAATTTCTAGAGTAACAAGCTCAAAGAATCATATAAATAATTTGTACACATTTAAATTTTTCGCTAAATAGATAATATGATTGATCAGAATATTATTTGAATGGCTTTAAAATACCATCAGTAAGTAAAGCCTATTGAATTTATAAAATAGAAGTTCTTGGTTTGTTAACGATTCGTCGAACAATGACTATGCAAAAAGATCGTACCTTCTGTTTATGTATTTTATATTAAAAGGTGTGTGACATCAAAATGTGAATGTAAAATGGGATCTTATGTATTCTAATTATCAGATTTGCAAATTACAAATGACTTTCATAAAATGAATTATTACATAGAACTGAAAATAATACGCAATCTCAATTGTTCGACTTCTCAGAAGATTGCACTTTGCAAAGGGTAAAACATTGTTATAAGTCTAAAAAAAAATATTTTATTTGCAATTTTCCGCCAAAAAAATATTTTTTTTTTAGATTTAAGTATGGATTTCCGCAAAGTAACGACTTCTTCTATTAATTGTTATAAGTATTTGTGTTTTTTAAATTAATTTGTGTACGTTGCTGTTTTTTTGTAAATTTTCCTTCGTTATAAATATTTATTTTTCTTGTTCGTCATTTTTATTGTGTGTGACTTGAGTTCGTTTTGAAATAGTCATAATATGTCGTCATAGTAAGTCATTAAGGTCTTAGCTCAAGCGGTGGCATTTTCACGTAAGCTTAAAGAATGAAACTGGGCAGCAACGAGAAAACTCACGATACACGTTCTTCACGAATGCTTCACTTGTGCATTTTCACTGAACAGTACTGTCACCAAAATTGTTTAATTTTACTCAATAAATACACAAAACTTAATACAATACAAAACAATAGTTTAAAAAATGTGTACATTTTCACACATTTTTTTAAACTAGTCAAAACAAACACTACTGCCTGGTTCTTAAATAAGAAATGTTAATGTTACTTCTTATTTAGGACATATTCTGATATAATAGTTAGACTAAGCAAGGTTTTCATGGAAGATGTATAAATGGCAAGATCTTAAAAGACTCTTGTGATAGTCTTCATGTCTTTGACATAATAGGTAAACAACTTTGACCACCTAGGTCAACAGAACTTGAGAAGATTGATATAAAAATATCTCAAAGAAAAAAAGGCTTCAAAACACCGGTGCAAAATTGAGTAGCTAGATATCCTTTCTAGGAGATTTTTTAAGTTTTTCTTTTTTATAACGAGATCGCAAACAGAACATGGTCCTTCGGATGGTAAGAGACAATCAACGCCTACCATATTATTACGTCACATCGAATGTATTATGTGGTCTAGCGGTCCGGGTGTTGGACTTGACTGCATGAGGTCCCAGGTTCGAATCCCGGGTCGGCCAACACAAAGAAAATTGGATTTTTCCAATTTTCTAATAAAAAATGTTAGTTGGGATTGGAAAAGTGCCCCGTTGGCGATAGGCTTGCCACCTATCACATTGTGGGACTTAGTGTCTTCGGCAAGTCGTGGGTGCCTTGGTTGTACTTCTGCCTACCTCTTCGGGGATATGGGCGTGAAGATACTTGTTACATCGAATGTATAAATTGCCCTGATGTATTTGTAACAAAACCAATGTCATAAAAACACAATACCTAATTGCAGAAATAATCTGTAGAAAGTGTTCATCATTGTTACAACCATCAAACGATTATACAGAGAAAACGTAAAATGACTTCACATTGAACTAATGATAGTTTCACAATACTACGGGCACGGGTGGACCCGGAGAGACTGACTCATGGGAGAGATATGAGACATGAGAGACATCTGAGACGCGTATATAGAAAGCAAGTTTGGAGAAATCCTCTTCACAATGAAATTATCTAGCCATTTTATCTTACGATTTAGGTATGGCCATGCAATCGGTTGCTGAAAAGTCTCTCCAACCATAACTGAAAGTTCAGTTTTAATGTCAATTTTATTTCAGATTGTTATCTCACCTCTATTTTTATCATATCTCATCTCTCTATAGTACTATTTATATCAGACACTCACAATAAAAAGATAAGATAAAAAAATTAAATAAGAAAAATAATAAAAATAAATAAAATAAATAAGATAAAAAACACAGATAAAAAACTTGATTAAATGAACATACGTAATAAAAAATGCGCTAACAACTGCCAAACGCTGAAGTAATTTTTGGTACAAAAACGTTACTGTGTTTTTTTTTATCCTTAAAATTGACTATCAACTTATTTGGTGGTTATGACTGCGAGAATTATCTTCTTATATATAAAATTCTCGTGTCACAATGTTAGTCTGCATACTCCTCCGAAACGGCTTGACCGATTCCTCTGAAATTTGGTAAGCATATTGGGTATCTGAGAATCGGCTAACATCTATTTTTCATACCCCTAAGTGATAAGGGTGACTCACCCCAATTTTTTTAAATAAATCACATTAAAAATATAGCAGAACAACGTCTGCGGGGTCAGCTAGTATTCTTATAAAGATAAGTATAATATCTAATTACATTCGGGCTCAAAGACGTCAAATCTTTTAATCAGTCATCAAGTCGTCATTTTTAAACTTAGTCATAGATTAAATGTTAATTGACGACTCTGAGTGTGTGAGAAGTTTTTTTTAGAAAAAACCTGTCACAAGGAACAGAGTGTGTAAGCCAAAATATGTCATTTGTGGGTTTGGAAGGGCTTTGAGCGCTAGAATACATTTCCATAGATATGGCCAGAATATGAACGGCCCGGCTACGTCATCCGTGTATATGAGAAATCGTAAATGTAAATTTAAATCGATGTGAATCATTCGTCTTTGTCACAAAAGTTAACAAACGTGTTTCATGTTTTTTATGCGCTTTATTCGTATAAAGTCTTAATTTTTAATCTTCTATTACACAAGACTTAAGGTTGATTGTTTATGCATGTTTATCCATATGTAACTGAGTTATGTAAATAATATTAATTCAAATTTATATTTTGATTAACGAATTGGGTTTCATTAAAATATTGATTTGTGTTAATATTGGTTCTTATTCTGCTGCGCACTTACTAAAATCATTTTAAGTTATCGAGGTCTTCTTTTTATGCAAGTTATGGAAAAAGATAAAACACGTTTAGTTTGTATATTATATTTCTCGGATTAAGATGACTGAAGAAGTGTTAGTTAAGCACAGTAAGATTACAAAATCCACTTCAATTTCAATGCTATAATATCTAAATATATATTTATAAAAGAAAGTCGTGTTAGTTACACAAGAACGGCTGAATCGATTTGATTGAAACTTTATGGGGAGCTTAGAATCAGGAGACGGACATACGAGTAGATTTTTTTTTTCCCGTTCGACTGTGAGGTGTGAGGAAAAAACATTTTAATTTTTCCCATACAAGCTGAAAGGGTGGAATACAGATCGCCGAAGCAATTAGTAATCTATAAATAAAGTATTTTCCTGGACTCCCTCATATGGACTTTGACTTTGGACTTTGGACTTCGTGAAAATAGGTTCACCTTAAAAATACGCTCGGTTTGGAAATGACAGAGAAATCGATTAACATTCATAAAAATAACGTGAGTCGAGCACATAGCCTCCTCCTTATTTTACACATTTAGATAAGTCGTTTTCCACAATTTTTAGCATGTGTTGGAAAAACCATACACGTGAATTTAGTTTAGGCAATGTATGGCCGAATTGACACCTATGGGGCTTCTATTGATGTTGATTACTCCATTAGTGCATTTAGACTGAATTATATATTATACTCCAAAGGCATTCAATAAAAACATGTGGTATTGTAAGTTGGAGTTGTTAATGT
>NJDC01000360.1:1555698-1569294 GCA_002245475.1 Calephelis virginiensis
GTGTGTGTGTGTGTGTGTGTGTGTGTGTGTGTGTGTGTGTTATTTCGGTTTTGATCTGATCTTTAAAATCTATATATAAGATCTTTTAAAACATAATGTTAATATGCAGTCCATTTTGGCTCTAGGCTCTTAAAAGTGACTATCGAGATTTGAATATTAGTAGTTAAAATATAAAGCGCATTAATAAAAAAGGCCACGTTACTATTAATGAATGAAAAAAATATATATAAAAATATGCTGTGAAAACTGCAAATGGTAAACTACAAAACTACAAACTAGGTGGTAGAGTTTAGCAGCGACTCGCCCGGATTGGTACCACCGCCTTACCTATTTCTGCCGCCATAGCGTCATGACGTGTTCCGGTTCGGAGGCTAAGGTAGCCGGTAAACTTACTTTTGCTCGAGGCCTAACATACTCACCTCAGGTTGGCAACGCACCATTACCATCTTTGGTGTCTATAGGCGGCCTTGATTTCTTACCATCAGGAAATCCGTCTGCTTGTTTGCCTTCCAATATCATAAAAAAAATATATATTGATAAATTGTGTCTGGATATCTATAACCATGATAGTAAAAGGTCTGAACTGATATCGGTCTACACCGAGCTGATAAAAGAAGGAAACACATTATGTCGTGAATTCAGTATGTTAGAAATCATATTAAAAAAGAGTTGCCTAAAAAATCCTAGTCGGATCTTTTTGATTATTACAAAAAAAAATTCATTATTCGGACTTATTTGCTGTATAAATATATTTGCAATAAAACAGGGCTTATGTTGATAACATTTTTTTCTATTGCCATCATTATCATCATCATCAGCCGGAGGACGTCCACTGCTGGACATAGGCCTCCCCCAAAGAGCGCCAAAAGTCACAAGTTTTCTATTACCGAATGCCGGAAATATAACTGGCATCGACTAACCTATGTATACTTGGCAACCCAGGTAAATTACAGGTAACCCAATTTCTATATATTCCTTGCACGTCATCTGGATAAAAATATCTTTAGAAAAAAGCAGTTCGAAGTTTTTTCATAATTATTGAATTTCGTGTTTATATTGAGTGATATTAGTCAATTTTGGTGGCATTTTGTACAATTTTGTATAGTGAAAGTGCACAAACGAAATAATCATGAAGAAATTAGCGTATTGTATATTTCCTCGCTGCTGCCAAATCTCATTATATGAGCTTTACCCAAGAACCTAACATGACTTGTTGACGACTTATGACTAATCATTTATAATTGAATCCCAATTTTAGTAAATTTGATGCAAATTTCTACCAAAACCTGAAGAAAGAAAAGAAAAAAATCTTTATAATATTGCAACGTTAAATAAAAAATAATTTTTAAATAAAAAATATGTTCTGTGCAGGTTCTTTGTTATAAACTAAATATTTTGTAAAATATTCAATTTAATATCAGCTCGGTGAAGGTCCGCTTATGTTCGGATCTTAGACTATGCCAACTCAATAGAAATAAATGCTACGTATATGATCTATTTTGAATAGCTAACCTTAAATGTAACTATCTCGTATGTATCTCACATATGTTTGAAATTCAAAGTTTTATGGTAAACATAGTTGCATAGACCGCCGCTAAGACAACTTCTCTGCAATCATTTGCACGTTAATCTTTAAGCAATTTGCAAGCCAGTTCACACCATACTATGATTTGTCTATAAGTCCCAGTCTACCTATGGGCGTGCAGTAGCGAACAAACATTTGAAGTTAACACCAAATATTAGTTGCACCTCTATATAACTGACAGAACAAACTCGAATCAATTAGCTAAGCAAATTCTCTAACTTTCTTATTGTCTTTACTTTAAGGTTGCGTTTTCTTTGGCCAAGAGAGTGCGTGTGTCAAGGGAACTAATAGGCATATTTACCAAACCTTGGCCTACTTGTACTGTAAATATATTTCCAAGAGGTTTTTGACTATTTTTTTAAATAAAATCAACTCAAGCACTTGTGCAGTTAGGATCCTATTAATGGATGTCGAGGTAAAAACTGGTCTACATCCTTCTCCAATGTTTTATTTATATTTATATTAAAATTCACTAAATTCGAATAAGCTGTTTGTAAAAACGCAACATACAGAAACATACTTTCGTAAATCAAATGTTGTTGGGGATTTAACACATACCGGTATTTATTATAAGTATCAAAAAAAACAAAGTATCTTCACGCCCATATCTCCGGTAGGTAGGCAGAGCCATAACCAGGGCACCCACGACTAGCCGAAGACACTAAGTCCCACAATGTGATAGGTGGCAAGCCTATCGCCAACCGGGCACATATCCAATCCCGAGCAACTTTTTTTTTATTTAAAAATTGGAAAACCCAAATTTTCTTTTTGTTGCCCGACCCGGGATTCAAACCCGGGACCTCATGCAGTCAAGTCCAACACCTGAACCGCTAGACCACAGAGTCGATATTATTAGTATTATATCGATTGATTACCCTCTTAAGTGTGTATGTGTATGTCTTAAATGGTTTTTAAGAGAAGGAGGACCAGTTTCGTTTACATCTTTTACGAAATCATAGAAACATCCGTGTTTTAAACGTGTGCAAAATCTCAAGGCAATCCAACTTTTAGAGGTGTGTGAAAACTGTATTGCAAGATGTGTTTACATACAACATACAGGCTTAGCTAATAAAAAGCTTGTAACTGGTGATAAACAAAACTTCAAAAACATATTATTAAAGGCTATAACTACCTTTATTTAATTATTTTACTAGTCGATCAATACTTAAAAATCAAAATTATTAAAGGTTATAACTATTTCAAAATACTTAAAGGCTATACCTTTATTTTATTAGCCGATCAACATTTAAAAAACAAAAGGTGGTTAAGGTTATAACTATTTTAAAATACTTAAAGCCTATACCTTTATTTTATTAGCCGATCAACATTAAAAAAAACAACAGGTATTAAAGGTTCTAACTATTTTAAAATATTTAAAGACTATACCTTAATTTTATTAGCCTATCAACATTTAAAAAACAAAAGGTATTTAAGGTTATAACAATTTTAATATACTTAAAAACTATGCCTTTATTTTATTATTTTACTAGCAAATTAATACAGTAGCATTTTTTATGTTTAGTAAACAATTAGTATGGGAAATATCAAAGTATTCTTCCTCTTATTTTACCAGCAAATTCACCAGTTATTCTCTTTATCAAAGGTTTTCTTGAACCCGATTAAAATGTTATAAAAGTAGTACATAGAGCCAAGTTTCTTTGCTAAGCGCAAAACTCGACATTGTATGTGATAGGTATATTCCCATATGACTCGAGCGCGTCAGATATTCCTAATGTACATGAGATATCTCTAATTGATATCCTTTGCTAAAAAGTGAGAAATTTGACTTGTTTTGACATTTGACATTAGTGGAGGATGGCCTAAACAAGGAGTGGAAAAAGAAAATTGTTGAGCGGGCCAGATATTCAAAAGGAATGATAAATAAAGTCCAAAAAGTTTTCTATTCAAGTTATTGTCGATTTGGACGGGACTAAAAGGCTTGAACGATAATTGAAAATGTGAAAATAAATTATGGTTCAACCGTAGCCTGATCCCGTATCTTTTTAGTAATGATCACTGGGTATATCAAATATCTGTCAAATGACGGGTTTTATATTTGCAATCTCCTGTGGAGTTTACAAATGCAATATCACTAAAAATATACTGAGTAGCCCCGCTAGTCGTCCTAAACTATAATCTCTCAGTTTTATGGGAGAACATTGTTAATCTGACAATATGAAAAAATTAAAGAAGAATTGAAATTGGAAAAATTGGAGTCATCGACAAGAATGTGTATTTTAAATTTTCTATGGATACTAGATGACCCAGCAAACTTCGTATCGCTTGACATTAATGCGTCGATAGTAGCGCAGTATGTCGGGCCCAATGTGAAACATTCCAAAATCAACAACTAATTATTAAAAAAATAATTAAAACAACATTTTCCAAGAGACCAAATTGTGAATCTGAACCATTCTTAAATCCCCTTGAATACACACAAAAAATTTCATGAAAATACAGTTGTCTAGAAGGAGTTCAGTGACAAACACACCAACATAAGAATTACATATATAAAGATTGGACATATGCCCGGTTGGCGATAGGGTTGCTAACTGAAAGCTATTATACTATCGGAGGTTACACTTTTAACAAATTAATACTCAAACCTGTTGTCATTTCCAAATACTGCTGGCTCATTCTAATGTACTGATCTCTCTTTCTGAGAGTCTTGTGATGTCAGTTCATGAAGTCAAAACAAAAGAGAGGTCAGTGCATTAGAATGAGTTAACAGTATTTGGAAACGACATCAGATCTTTGTTAGGAGCGCAAGTTCCAGTAGTATAACACCTTTATGCTTGACACCTATTGTGGGACTTATTATATTCGGCTAGTCGTGGATGTCCAGGTTGTGCCTCTGCCTACCTCTTAAGACATATGAGCGTAAGGATATTTTTTATTTTTTTTATTAGGCAGGCAAAAGAGCTGTCGAATCCCTATATTGAGTAAAGATACCCACGAATATTTCTATAACCAAAGACTACATGCATGTGTGGTCTACCATCACCTCTGAACTACAAAGGGCTCCCAGAAACTCGGAAATCGGCGACAGTGTAGCTGTCACTCTACTTCAAAAAACAACCATGGGGCTAGTTCGTTAAGCATGCAATTTTTATAGGGATTGGGAAGTAGTTTCTACAATACACATACATACACATATACGAAAATTTAGTCCTTGTTAGAAAGGTAAAATTATGCAAGGTTATTTTTTCATTGTTCATAGCAGCGCGGATATCTGACCCCTTTAAATGACTTTGTGTTTTAAAAGGGATGAGACAACGACGCTGTTGACTACACAAACAGTAAGCAACGCAGACTTCTGACCCCTTTACAATATTAATAACATAAAACGGGTCAAATAACTCCGTTTACTACACTCACAGTAGTGAACGCAAATATCTGACCCCTTTACATTACTTTGTAACACAAAAGGGATTGAATATGTTGCTTATTGTACATTAAGGTACTTTTAAGTGAATGACGTTGATGGGGCATTTAACAACAAAATATTTACCTTAAACAATGTGTAGGCCAATATTGGTAAACGTTTAACACCTTCTCGCTAATGTAATCATATTAATATTAACTATTGACGCTAAATGTTTGCTCTGAGAAAAATGCGTTACTCAACCCATAGACTGTTTAAAGATCTATAAATAACTAGCTGCTACCCGCGGCTTTAGCTCTCCAGCGCTGCTTAAAATATTAAGATAAAAAGTTTTGTTTTCTTATTTCACCTCAGGTAAATAGTAGAAATACCTTATCGTCTCCACAACTCTATCTGTACATTGGCAAATACTGTGAAATTAAATTGTATCTTAAGTTATAGAAACTTCTAACAAAAGATTTTTTGAAATTTTAGAAATATACATCGTCGGTGCGGTCGTCCGGCGTCTGACATGACTTTTTGAGATCCTGGGCACGGTTCGAGCAACAAAAAAAAAACAAATAGAAAATGTAAAGCTTCAATTTTCTACCGATAGTAACGGTACTGTTGCAACTTGCCCGGGATTGGATAAGAGCCCGGTTGGTCATAGGCTTTCCACCTATCACATTATGGGACTTAGTGTCTTCGGCTAGTCGTGGGAGCCACAGTTGTGCAGGTAGGCAGACTTACCCATCGGAGATATCTACGGATATCACACTTAGAATATCCAGCAACAAAATTTTGAGCATTGAATGTTGCCGAAAAATTGTTCAGGCCAAAGTTAATACAATGGTAACTTCACATTAAAATAACGGGATACTCCAAGTGGCATGAGCGGTCACTCTAGGTGTGAGGTACATGAAAATTAAAGATAGTTTAAGTTGAGAGACAGTTTTTTTATTATGTTCCGACTCAACAGCAAGCTCATTTTCATTCTAAGTCTAATTACTGCGCGAAAGTCGTAGCCGTTTTGCAGCGGCAGACTGCCGAGAAACTTGTAATCATTTTCTCAGCATTTTTATTTATAAGTATCTAATATATCAATATTTTCGCAAGAATGTAAATAATTGGAAAACTAATTACTCAAAAATTTATTACTTTACGATAAGAACCTATCCACGGTCAAAGAATTACCCTAAAATACTACAATATCAAGGAATGTATTTATTTAGATATGGAAATTAATAAACAGAAGTAAACTAAAACAAAACTTATTCATCTAAAAAGTATAATAAAGTTTACTAAGTACAACCGTTCCGTAAGGAGCCGACCACGCGTCTAGGTCACGCGGTTGGTAGACTATAGTTACAGAACCCTATTATTCTTATTTATGACCGTAGTGTTCTTTGGCCGAGCAGCATAGTATCTTGTAGACTTAAAACTGGGACCACCGCGACCGTCTTCGTCTTATGACAACTTGCCGGTTTCGCACATCTGTGCACACAGTACTCGATCATTTGATGTTATTTTAAAAGTGTGATATCCCCTATGCTAGTTATTTAAATCGAATGATGTATAGAGCTTTTTTGTTTTATATTAATATTTATATATATATATATTATAAGATAAGATATTTGTAAAGAATAACATAACTACTTATTTGAATAAGGATTAATATCATGTTTATAAAAACAGCTTCGTAAGTAATGTATAATTTTTAAACAAATTTGGTAAGCATAAGCAAGCATAAAAAAGAGACTTTTTTAGAACTTTTAAAGAGAAACAATTTCGTCATACGCTGCGCTCTGGCTGATCTTCTCTCTTGCGTCTATGTAAATGTCTTCAAACCCCTCAAAGACTATTAGTGGACAGCCTCTTCTGCAAGTACTTTATTTCGGGATAAAAATCATTCTATGTTTACTCTCCGGCTCCGTAACGACCCCTAAAATAATTTTCGTTCAGATTGGTCACACCAAACAAACAAATGAACTTTCGGATTTATAACATTAGTGGGATATTGGAATAGTGGGAAGTGGGAAGAATTTTCTAACACTTTCATTTTCAGAACTTTTACATAATCTACATAACACCTACCAAACTAACTAAAAAGTATCGAATGCTCTGACGATTAAAAGATTTAAACTTTTGAAGAATTGGTACTTTTAGTACGTGAGCTGATAATTAAGAGTTTCCATCATCACACAGCATCATGAAGTGACCATAGTTGAATGTTAGCATGTTATTATAATCCACAAAAACACTATTCTTGCTAAGAAATTATTAGTGCTTACCGCGATTTCCCTAGGATTCCAACATCAGATCCTGACCTGTTTATCATGAGACCACCTATTAAGTACACCCTTTCTATTAAAAAAAAATAATTCAAATCAGTCCAGGGGTCTTCGAGTAATCGCGTAACATACAAAAAAAACGTACAGGCGAATTGATAGCCTCCTCTTTTTTAAAGTTGGTTAAAAATTACTCTCCGGCTCTTAAGCTACCCCTATACCAATTTTTGTTCAGATCGGTCCAGGGGATAGACCGTGTAAAAGGAACAAACAAACAAACAAACTTTCGGATTTATAATATTACTGGGATGGGATACTGGGATTACTGGGATAGCTGTTATGACGAATAATAATAATGAAAGTCGTTATGTAGTCAAGGATTTGAATTTTTATAGATAGCTCTAAAGTCTAAAATTGAAGTAATTTGCCTCTGTGGTCCCAGGTGTTGAACTTCACTTCATGAGGTCCCGGGTTCGATTCCCGGGTCAGGTAACAATGCGGTTTTTACAATTATCTAATTAAAAAAAATGTTGCTTAAGATTGGATGTGTGTCCGATTAGAAATAGGTTTGACACCTATCACATTGTGGGATTTAGTGTCTTTGGCTAGTCGTGGGTGCCATTTTTGTGCCTCTGCCTACCTCTGCGGGGATATGAGCGTGAAGATACTTACTTACTTATTTATGAGGACACCGAACTGAATGAATTTCTAAGAATCGAGAAATGTTTTGTTTCTCTCTTTTCGGTTTTGCTCTCATCTCGTTTAATGCGTGTACTGTGTGATCAGGCATTTTATTCTAAACTAGTTGTTGCCCGCGGCGTTGCCCGCGTGGTACCGCATGAACATTGTTTCGATATAAAAACTATACTATGTGTTAATCCAAGTTACCCTCTATGTGTGTACCAAATTTCATAAAAATCAGTTCAGTAGCTTTTGCGTTAAGGAGTAACTAACAAACAGACAAACTTTCGCATTATAATATTAATAGAATGCTCAAAACTAATGCTGAATAGTAATTGTTTTTTGTAGCGACCATAAAAGTTAAATGTAGAATCATAAAATAGAATCGAGTATTTTTTTTACATAGACCATAGGTGATATGGTAAATTGTAATCCATCCATATTAATCATAATCACCGGATAGGAATACGCCTCTAGTTCGGTTCACGAGGAGGGTTGGCATTAAAGTTTATTCTATGTACTGGAAGTCAAACAAGCAGACGGATTTCCTGGTGGTAAAAAATTTACGCCGCCTAGAGACACCAAAGGTGGTAATGGTATGGTGCCCACCTGTGGCTGCGGTCTACCATCCCAGCTCGAGCAAAAGTAAGTTTACCGGCTACCTTACCCTCCAAACCGGAACACATCAACAGCGAGCACTGACGTTGTGTCGGCAGGAATAGGTAAGGCGGTGGCACCAATCCGGGCGAGTCGCTGCGAAACTCTACCACCTAGTCAGATGTCACGGTTTTGGTGACGGCCTTTTACGAGTTGCCTGGCAGGAAGGCAGATAGATGGTCTATTCTGCAAAGAGCTCTTAGACCAACACGGGGAAAAATGCATTAATGCATCCACATGCATGTGATGCTTATGTCTGTATTTCCGGGTTCGTAAAATCTATAAAAAAAAGGAAACAAAATAAATAAAAATAAAACAAAAAATCAAAATTTCTATCCCTTACTGCTGCAGAACGAAAAATTATCTTTCAAATCAATGACCTAGTCACTTCACATCGTTTAAACGCATTCACAATTTGTTGAGGAGAAATCACAGTTAAAGTCGATTTACGCGCGAAGAATACTTATCTAAAATAAGTGTGGGAGATTCGCACTCTTATCACATCCTTAAGTAGTGAGGAATGTGTTTTAATAGTTAATTTCCTGAATTTGAATGAAGAATGTGTCTATTTTATAAACCAACTTCGAAAAAAGGATGAGGTTATATGTTTGACTTCTATATATTTCTGTTTTTATTTAATAATGAATTTCGCCGTCAGTTTTAAACATACTTTATTTTTTTTTATTTCAAAGTAGCGTACTTTTAAAGTGGTTCTACTGTGATCAAGTGAAGATCTTATGATGGAAGGAAAAATCGACAAAATATTTAACTTCCGCGTACATCTCTATGTACTTATTCATTGAAATCGAAGTCGGTTTTATTGCAGTTTTACTGTGCTTATATTTTACCAGGATCAACTAAACTGACAAACGTTTTTCTTTTGTATAGATTAATTGCCTGACTGTATGTGTCACTCTAAAGAAATGTTTTTGTATTTCCCATTCCTTCCAAATATATATTTAAGCCAACTTTAACGCAAAATGTTTGTATGTAAGAAAAACATTAAGACTAAAAACTCACGGAGAGGTTTTTATCCGCGCCCGCAGCTGTTGTGGGCCCGCAAGTTCTGTAGAATGTAGAAAATTGCAAAACGTAAGAGCTTTCACGACGCTTTTTACACCAGCAGAGCCGACGGTTGTTTGCGGTTCCCGCGGCAGCGGTCGCTCGCTCGAAGAATCGTACAAGTATACGAGCGATGACTGCACGCGGTTCCCGCGGCGGCGGTCGCTCGCTCGAAGAATCGTACAAGTATGCGAGCGATGATTGCACGCGGTTCCCGCGGCAGCGGTCGCTCGCTCGAAGAATCGTACAAGTATGCGAGCGATGATTGCACGCGGTTCCCGCGGCAGCGGTCGCTCGCTCGAAGAAAGTACAAGTATACGAGCGATGACTGCACGCGGTTCCCGCGGCAGCGGTCGCTCGCTCGAAGAATCGTACAAGTATGCGAGCGATGACTGCACGCGGTTCCCGCGGCAGCGGTCGCTCGCTCGAAGAATCGTACAAGTATGCGAGCGATGATTGCACGCGGTTCCCGCGGCAGCGGTCGCTCGCTCGAAGAATCGTACAAGTATACGAGCGATGATTGCTCGCGGTTCCCGCGGCAGCGGTCGCTCGCTCGAAGAATCGTACAAGTATGCGAGCGATGATTACACGCGGTTCCCGCGGCAGCGGTCGCTCGCTCGAAGAATCGTACAAGTATACGAGCGATGATTGCTCGCGGTTCCCGCGGCAGCGGTCGCTCGCTCGAAGAATCGTACAAGTATGCGAGCGATGATTTCAACCTCGACGGCGTGGTTGTGTGACCGGACAAATTACCGGTCTCGTAAGTTTTGAAATGAAGCCGCTGCGGCAGTTCTACGACCGACGCGGGTGCGAATTAAAACCACTCCGTGAGTTCTTAGGATAAGGGTTTAATTTTATGTTTAGAAACTATTTAATTTGTTTTAAGTGTTGTGGCTTATTTGTTAAGAGCTTATATAACTTTAAGAATAACCTTTTAGTCTAACGTTATTATCGTTGTATTTCTTGATGTAAACAAGTGTATGTATGGGTACTATCAGATGCAAAAGCCTTGTAATAGAATTTCCTATTTAAATCGCAAGTAAACTTAAAACCTGATGCATACAAGGCGTATGCATTTTGCAACACAGATAGATTGTGACCTGGATTAACATATAGGCTTCTTTAAATCCCGATTGTACAACGGGTTCTTGTGAAGCGGGCAAAACCTTTACGCTATAGTTTGTGATTATTTATAGCCCATTGATGTCGCCGAGTATTTTTTGTATATTATGGATTATTTTTAAATAACATAAGTAAAATTTTTCTCGTGTTAGTACAGGTCCACTAGGTAGAATAGACATTCTGCTTCCCTTCCATGCGAGCATAGGTTATTGGTACCGCAAGATCACTCGTGAAAGACCGCTATGCGGTGACTTACCAGGTTAATGATCAACCGCCTAACCTATTCTTGCCGCCATAGTGATTCTTTCATGTTCTGGTTTCAAGGGTAGGATAGCCAGTACACTTTTTTTTATACAAGACAAAGGCAAACGAGTAAGTGGGTCAACTGATGGAAAATAATGCGCCGCTACCACGGACTTCAGCAATACCAGGAGTACCAAAGATGCGTTGCCGACCTTTGAGGCATGAGTACGCTCTTTTCTTGAAGGTCCCTAAGTCATAAACATTTCTGAATACCCGCCCGCGGTGACTGATTCCACAAAGGTATTATGCGAGGTAAAAAATATCTTCGGAATCGCACAGTTTTAGATCGCCTCGCATCAAGATTATGGGCATGATATTATAAACTCTGTCGCAATATCCAAAGGTGGAAATTAGCGGCTGAAATTAAACAAAACATCTCCTCAGAGCATTACCCATGATAGATGATGTAGAAAACACTGAGAGACCCGACATTTCTACGCAGCGCCAAGGAATCAAGCCGACTGGTAATTGCCCGGTCACTGACAATTCAATTTGCTCGACGTTGAATGCGGTCAAACGGAAGAAGCTGGTACTGTGGAGTCCCTTCCCAGAGCTGAGAACAGTACTCAATATGAGGCCGAATTTGCGCTTGGTATAGTTGTAAGCGATGGGTCGGCTTGAAATACTATCTAGCTTTACTGAGCATACCAAGATTTTAAAGGCTATTTTAGCTTTCTCCTCCAGATGACCACGAAATCGAACATTAGTCGAATTGTCAACGCCAAGAATACCAATATAGACTTAAAACCCCGGCCACAGGATCGTGACCACACATCTATGGTGTGTCTACAGGCCACCGTTATCTCTTCCCATCAGCAGAGTCGTATGCTTATTCACTGACCTTTCACATAAAAAAACCGTAATAAAAGCCTTGGAAATGCTTTAATAAGCAATATTGGCAAGCCGTAAATATCAGGATACTGAAGCAGTATATAAGTGATGTATTAAGCATAGTAACGGAATTTCACCTGTTGCCTATTGAAACCACAGACTATATTAGAGTAAGTATCTTCACGCCCATATCCCCGAAGAGGTAGGCAGAGGCACAATCGGGGCACCCACGACTAGCCGAAGACACTAAGTCCCACAATGTGATAGGTGGCAAGCCTATCGCCAACCGAACACATGTCCAATCGTAAGCAACACTTTTTTTATTAGAAAATTGGAAATAGATAATAGACAAAATTAATTAATAATTTGTGGTACAGTAAGCAGTTCCTATATTATCAGACTTCTTTAATATACTATAAATTATTATTAAGAGTTCAGATATCAGTAATACTTTCTGTATCTACACCGAGAAAACAATTTTGAGTTAGCATCAATTAGGGTTAGTAATCGTTTGTTATTCATAACCGGTGAATAGAAAATAATGGAAGATTTTTGGAACTGCTAGTACATCGAATTAAAGATTTTGTGTTTTACGATATATTTGTCACCAGTAATTGCTTTGTAGTAAATCGAAATACAAAAAGTAATGACACGCTTTAGAAATTAATAGTATATCTTCCCCCGTGCTCGTCCGGACTCCTTTATGGAATAGCCCTTTGCAGAGTAGGCGCAAGAAGGCATTCTTGCTAGGCAGCTCGTATAAGGCGAGCACAGGATTACCGTCACCAACACCGTGCCATATGACTACGTCGTAGAGTTTCGAAGCGACTCATCCGGATTGGTATCACCGCCTTTCCTATTTCTGGAGCCATAGCGTCAGTGTTTAACGTTAACGTGTTCCAATTAGGAAGACAGTAAACTTACTTTTGGTCGAAGCCTAACATCCCGGGCTCAGTTTGGCATCGCACCATTACTCTCTTTGGTGTATCTAGGCGGAGTGAATTTCTTACTATCAGGAAATCCGTCTGCTTGTTTGCTTTCCAATATCATAAAATAATAAGCAATTCCGATAAATGACCCCTTTTACAAAAATGTAAAGGGGTCACATATTTGCAATGCTAACTGTGCCAACATCGAATAAACAATTTTGAATTTTTGAGCTAGAATTAACATCAATTTTGCATCAATTAGCATCAAATCCGCATGTTTGTGTCCATCTATTTATAAAATTAAACTCGTATACGCAAGTTCGTGCAATTGAAATGAAGTGGCGCAAGTTCTTCAATATTCGCAAGTCATGTTAGTTATTGAATTTGTAAGAATCGTTATAAAAATTAATGCGTAAGATGACTATCGACAGGTCAAATATTGTTCAACTATTTTGAAACCAAGCACGCAAGTCTTGCATAACTTTTTGTAAAATCAATTAACTGGTTTACTGGTTAAATTGGTGATGTTTTTATTAAAAGTATCTTTACGCACGCATCCCGGAAGTGGTGAACAGAGGTCATGCACCGACGATTAACTTACTTTATTCACTTTATAGGTGAGAAAAATATTACCATTTGGATACTTGTCCAATCCCGGGGAGCATTGCCTTTATTAAATTTGAAATTAATCATAAACCAACTACGTAAATATATATTAGATGCTAGCGGCCCGGTCTGTGCTACACTACTAAAACACACACACACACACACACA
>NJDC01000360.1:1569360-1588702 GCA_002245475.1 Calephelis virginiensis
CACACACACACACACACACACACACACACACACACACACACACACCATAATATGTTACATTCCTACTTGTGTGTTAAAATTAACTTTATTGTACTAGAAAATTTAAATCCATTTTCGACTCTAGGATTAATTTACATGTAATATTAATAAACATGTAAATATTAAGCTGTGAATTTGGTTAACAAATAAAATAAAAAAAATAGACGCTTCGATTGTAATTTATTATACTTTTTATTTAAGTTATACAGTTGTAAGTAAATATAATGTAATTTGATTTTTTTCCAGTTTATAATGTTACTATTACTATTTTTGATTTTCTAAGTGTGTGGCCGCGAATCCGATCCGGTGGTAGGTTATAAAAATGTCGACGCGCCCAAGTGCAGTTGTGAGGGCCACATGAATAAAGTTTTTTTTTTATTCTGATTCTCTCTCTCTCTCTCTCTCTCTGATCATATTGTCGTTGTTGTTGTTGTGACAATTTCATGTGGTAGTAGAGAAAAAAGGTGAAGAAAGAGTTTTGTTTATTAGGCTGTTCATTTGTCTAACCTCAGAGTATGGAAATCCTGCGCATGCGTAAAGGGCATTAGTTAAGGATAATAATAAATGAAATACATAAAAAAATACTGGAATTGTATATGTTATATAATGTTGTAGATGTTGCATTACGGTTTCGGAGGAATTTAATATATATATATATATGAAGAAGATTGCTATCTTCTTATAGTGTTACAATATACACACCCTGAAATATAGACGTCTACACTGATTTTCAGATATTTGCCATCAGGAATTGAACCAGAGCATCGCAGTTGGTAGACTTACGGCTAATATTAATAACCTATCGAGTATCATTATATCTACAGATAAAGATAGAGTCCTCTAGAGCTTTGTTACTAAGTAATTTTTGTTATTCATTGGAAAATTACAGTGATTGTATCTGGTCTAAAGTAACCCTATCTTTTATCTTAGATACGTGTGCACGATAACCTCTCAGCAAACGATGTGGATCAGAGACATCAAAATTTAAGCAGCTAATACATGTTACTTCTTCTAAAGCTACAGTCATTGACAAAAAGATGAAAAGTCAAATTAATAATAGTTGGTAGACTAAATAAGACAGGTTTCATGTTTTCTACATGAAAAAAAATATCTTCCAAAATTAGCTGTCTCACGCTGGTACTCGATAAAAAAAGCTAACTTAAAGTACCCACCCGATCTATTAAGGAAATGATATTATCATACAAATGAATGTAAATTGTAAGTGATAGAAATTGATGATGCATAATATATTAAAGGAAGTTAAAACCGGTCGCTAAGAATGCATAATCTTGAGATCAGTGTAAGAACAGACAAGTTAGTTATTTACTTTGACAACATTAGAATAAAGTTTCACTTCACATTAACTAACCGTAGAAATATGTTTTTTTTAATGACGGTTACTAAATATGTTCACTTTTTTCTAATTTAAATGTAGGTTCCGTGTTCAAAACGTGAATGTTTCTATGAAAATAGATTATTAATCTGAATTATAAGATAATGTTATGACATATACGCGGTAATGTAATGTCTTAAGGATAGCGCCCATTTGGACGGGCCGGACGGGTTGCGTCGCGGCGCAATAATCAGCCTAGATCGCTTGCATACATTTTGTATGAAGCAAAGCCCACTGTGCCTGAGCACTGGATTTTACTGCGGCGTATTTCCGCGAGGCACCCCGTGCGCATTCCTCGATGCGGCCTTCAGTGATCAAAAATCACGATAGGTACCACCAAGGAACAAAAGTTTTTTGGTGCCGTTGTTAATGAAGATGGTAGTATTTTTTCTTAATTATTGAATTTTGTGGTTATATAGAGTGACTTTAGTCAATTTTGGTGGCATTTTGTACAATTTTGTTCAATGAAAGTACACAAATTAAATAATCATGAAGAAATTAGTATATTGTTTATTACCTCGTTGCTGCTAAATGTCACTAGATGAGCTTGAATAACTAAGCCACCGCTTAACTTAAGACTCTGATATGACTTTGTGTATAGTGACTTATGACTGTTAAAAAGAATTATACGTAAGACATGGTAGCATGGCCTAAAAGTAGTCTTAGCCTGCCCCAGAAAAAGAAAAAAATGTCACACGTTTGTCAGTCAGGGTCATCGTTCAAAATGGCGCTACGACCAATGTTTCGTTATACGTAGATTTTCAGACGCATGGTAAAAACTGTTCCTTTTTATATACCTACTATTATTATATTCGCATTAGCAAGAGGGTACCACTATTAAGAAATGGGAACGTGCGCCACGGTGGCGACACTCAGCTTTGGTAACTTTTACGGCGACTGTCAAATTATAAAATGTAAACATTGTTAGTGTTAATAATAAATCAAGTAAAGAACCAAACTAAGAATACTTAAAAAACAAAAGAGAAAAGTAATTGTGATTACTCTTGTTTCTATTATTTTATATTATTTATTAACATTATAGCAAAATAAAATATTTTTTTAAATAACAATACATTGTTAATTATTTAAATTTATAATTATGATTGTCTTCAAAATAAATAATATATAAAATGAACAAGGCCAAGACCAATACCAATATTATCCAAGTCTTGGTCTTGGTCTTGCTTTGCTCAACACTAGGTTTGACGTATAAAACACTACAATGTCCATAATATGTAACAAATTGAAGGGAAAAAATATTCCAATTGTAACGTTCATTTCCCAGGCCATTCAAGAAGAGGCGCCAATCAAGAGGAAATAGTAGATAATGGCCATTGTTCTTTACGTAATCTACTCAATGTGTTTGTCTTAAGTAATAATGACTTCCAAAATCTTAACGTCGGTATCTTAATTATATGCTAAAGTTTGTTAGATGGGTTTAGCTAAACGGGGCCCCCGTTTAGCTAAACCCCCAAGCACTCTCAGAAACCCGGATATTGAGACATATTTTGAGACGCTAGCAAACAAAAAAAAAATAATTTGTGACTGATTCTTGTGTAGGGACGCGTCACTTCTACAGCCCCAGCCATGGCCTCAGCAAATTTTTTTTAAAAGAAGGTCACTTTCTTGGTCTAAGACCTTTGGTCATACTGCCGTTGTAAATATTTTTTTGCTAGTCCTTTCACATTATGTGCTAGCTAACCCAGCAAACTTCGTTCAATTGGCACTCGATACTCTATCTATCCTGTAGGGGACTTGGCGTGAAGATGTATTCCTAAAATTACAAATACGTTCAAACTTTTTTTTACATTCGCGATTACGAGCTATTTGATACCTTGTACTGAGTGTTGTTACGTCTGTAATTTCTAAACTACCTAGTGAACTTATAATTTGGACAAATTGTTAAGCACATGCTAGGTATAATGTAACAAAAAAGAATGACCGAAATCGGACGATGCGTTTTAGCTCAACTGTCTGTTGCCCGCGGCATTGGCCTTGTGGTTAATGGTCTCAAAGGATTATTTTTTGGGATAAAACTATCCTATGTGTTAACCCAAATTAACCTCTATGTGTATGCCAAATTTCATAAAAATTGATGCCGCAGTTTTTGAAGGAGTAACAAACAAACAAACATACTAACTTTAGCATTTATGATATCAGTATGATTTTCTTTTTGACTTTTACCTTTAGCTCACGAGAGCCCCTTTAGTGAGCAGGATAAAAAGTATGCTATAATCATAATCGGAACATGTAATATTCACAGACAGACAAAAAATCTGAACATGCTGGAAATGTTTTTTGTTGACCGTTTTTAGGTGCTTGCATCAATTTTTTTCATAAATATCGTCTCTGTAGCGTAGCGGTTCGGCATCGGACTTGACTTCTTGAGGTCCCTCGTTCGAAACCCTGGTCGGGCAATAAAAAAATCAGAAAATGTATATTTTCAATTTTTTAATAAAAATAACGATAGTGATTTCTAATAAAAATTACGATAGCCTTGCCAGCTGTCACAGTGTGGGACTTAGTGTATTCGGCTAGTCGTGGGTGCCTGGTTGTGCCTCTGTCTACCTCTTCGTGGATATGGGCGTGAAGATACTGTTTTCGTCTACATTCAGAATCAATTCTTATACTTATAGTTTTACTTGTATTATAAGTAATATACGTATTGTATTATAAGTAGTATAGATATGTCTTTAGTTTCTTTTAAAATTGGTAATAAGTCGTCATATTGAAGTGTTAGAATTCCGGCAAAGACATGGCGTCCTTACCGTTCTTTGAAGGAGATTTACTGGTATTGAGGAAATACACGATTCACAATTTTTTTCATTAATTTGCACTTACCACACACTTTTCACAACTAACTTTCAATGAACAAAATTGAGAAAAAGGCCACCAAAATTGACCGTTTTTAAACATCACGTGCACAAAATTCAATAAAAAAAAACTGCGGCCGTCTTTTCTCTCAATCTCGTAAAACTGAAAAGGCGGGAAATTAAAATTGAACGATCAAAATTGTTTTTATTCAAAATGTACGTACATAACACTCAAGAAGAAATAACTGCGGCCATCTTTTCTCTCAATCTCGTAAAATTGAAAACGCGCGAAATTACAATTGAAAGATTAACTTTGTATTTAATAAATAAGTACACAATATTCAATAGGAAAAAACCGCGGCCATCTTTTCTCTCAATCTCGTACAACTACTGACGCGAGAAATTACAATTAAACGATTGACATTTCATGAGAGTTATTAAAGTAACAATTTTCGTATTAAACTCATGAGTAACTATTGAAAGAGAACAATTTATGTGTACACCGTGTAAAGGAACGAGATAATTATACGTGAGTTTGCCTTTTTGTTCCTTTTTTAAGGCCTGTGATAGCGAATATGCATTCGACTCTCCTGATGACATAGACATTTGGGGTTTATAAAACAATATATTTTATTATGTGTTTGCTATCCGAAAACACTCTTCATCTTTTCAATAAACATGAACCAAAGAACTCCAAGGTTTAGGCTAACATCTTTAATACATCACACTACAATACATTTTTAACTTCAACCCTTTTTTATGTCAAAGGTCAAAGAACAAGCACATGGCCCTCCTGATGGTTAGAGGCAACCGTGGTCTATATAAACCATACATGTTAAGGGTGCGCCGCAGTCCTGTGGACATGATGTTAGGCCTAATGTTTAAATCTATCGGCTCCTTACCTTCCGGGCCGAAACATGAGAGAGTCTTTATATCGATTGGAATAGGTAAGGCGGTGGATCCCTAAAGCGGCGGTCCTAGGGCAGTGCGAGCGGTGCTACGGCACTGGGCGCCGAAAACTCCCGAACAGCGGACGTCTATCAATCGGTATTATGTTGTTTCCCGTAGACGGCAGAGGCAGCTTGGGCGATGGGGATATGACGGTGATGGGGGCGAAGCTAGGGTAAAATCACAGTTGTATAGAAAGAGCTCTTTTTTGTTTGGAGGAGGGGATAGGACCATGAGATCTTGCACCGCCTAAATATAGTCTAATACCGCCCCTGGATCCCTACCCTGGCAATGCAAAACAGTGGCTTACTACAAGTTGCTTGTTAGTAATAACCTATTCACCTGTATTCACCTTTTACTGCTGCCTGCAAAAAGACCGGTGGTCTGTTCTTTTTAGCGGAACCGTAGCAGCACGAAGATAACCTTGATGTATATTAGTTTGTCTCTATATATAAAAGAAATTCATATTATTTTACTATTTATAACTCAAGAATGGCTAAAATTAACGGCTAGATTTGGCTTAAAATTTACGGGAAGGTAGCCCAGAACCAGAAGATGCACATTTTAAACCATTCGACTAAAATGAAACAAGGAAAACCATTTTTTAATGTATACAAGGTGAATTCCACCCATTCAACAAAGTTCGCCGCAATAGCTAGATTATTAAAAAAACTGTTCGAGTGTCAGGTATTGCTCTCATCGAGTTAAGATGTACCAATACTATACTCTTAAAATGCTTGTAAAATAATCTAAACTTGTAATAAAACTGTAGAAGAGTGAATTGCTGTACAATGAAATTAATTAAAAAAGTAGGTTTAGGCTACTAAAATCGATAACAAAACACAATTCGAGTGCTTTCAGAATTTTGTTTGTTTCAAAATTTCAGTCTTTTCAATTTGTGCCTAAATCTCGCAAAATCTACTAATTGAATTTTAATGAAATAATTATATAACTTTTTCGAAACCCGAGAGAGAGTGATTTACAAGTCCCCTTGAGATTTAGGACCAGCGACGTCGCCAACTAGTTCGTATTGAGATGTATGACGGATATCTCACTTGGTGACCGACTGGCGACTTTGCCGAGTAGCAAGCGTAGCCAGAGTCGACCGCTCCGTATTCGGCTACTGGCGACGCTGGCTACCTGGTGATGTCACCGGTTATTTGAACTTGTTTCATTAATTCATCAAGTGATGTTAGCGATATCCTCAAATACATGAACATTTTTTAAGGGTATTTTCTTAAATCTTCACAAAGTTTCAGAAAAACACCGCTTTGGCTTCGGTTTGATACAAACGGATATATCCATATTTTTTTCTTTTTTCGTTTTATATTTTTGATACGTTGGTAATAATATAATAACAGTGCAGTAATTTTTTACGTCCATTCCTGATTTTCCCTAAACAGAACTGAATGCATTGGCGACGCTATTTGGCGACTCAGTTTGGCGACGCAGGAACGCCAGACGTAGCCATGGCGACGTCTCTGGTCACGTCACAATGGCGTCCCGGTGAGTTATAGCCCTAAGACTAGCTGTTGTCCACGGCGTTAACCCGCGGGGTTAATGGTACCTCAGAAACATTTTGCGGGATAAAAACTATCCTATTTGTTAAACCAATTTACTCTCTATGTGTGTGCCAAATTTCATGACAATCGATCGATTCATGGATTGTCATGTTTTCGCTTTTATAATGTTATTATGGTTTAGACAAACAGTGAAGACAACACTTAAATACGATCCTTCCACTTATTCAGTCACCATATTCATATCCGTGATATATCAGATAAACTGCAAGAAAACTGCTTAAGGTGGTACGGTTAAATTTTAGGTAACCGAGCAGGCTACATAAACCATTAGGCTCCATAAAAAGCTGCCTTGATTGTAAAACAAGAGATGTGTGCTAAGAGACTCACTGGTAAGGATTCCAAAGACTATGCAAAGTGGAAAAGAAACAGGAAGCAGACCCTGAGTTCCTTTGCTTAAGGGACTAGCGGGACTAACACTAAAATGATAATGATGATAAAGATGACACTAATATTTCCTATACAAACTGTTATTAGCTTTTAAGTGGAACGAAGTTCGCTGGATCGACTAGTAGCTTTACATCTTAATGCAGGTGAAGCATTAAAACATTTAAAACATGAAGCTATATCATTCGGCAAACTGTACCAAGAACCTATAGTACGAGAAATAACTTTCACTAATAGCCTTTGACCTTTCACGTTGTGAACTATCTTGAGTATGCTAACCTGAGGTAACCTCTTACAATAAAGCTTCATATCCTACTATAAACTGCCCATGGCTTCATTCACGTAAATCTTATCATGTTCGTTCAATGGGACAAAACTATTGTCTGTGTTATTATACGACTTATTAATCATAATAATAATACGTGAAGCAAAAACTTTGGACCCCTTTTTTTAAAAAAATTGGGAGGACGGAAGAGTATGAAATTTGGCACACTTATAGTTTATGTGTAGGCGAAGTGCAAAATGCTAATAATTCCTAATAATAAAGCTTGTAAGGCTCATTAAGTCAAAAAATAAAAGATTAAACATACTACAGTGCATTTGACACACACAAACAATATAGTGACAACGATAAAAAATCTGACGATAAAAAACTGTATTCATAATGTTTGGAAACAAAGTAGTTGGTCGTGATAAATGAAGATGGCGTTTTTATCGAACAGATAATTGACAATAGAACTTTTATAATTACATACATACATATATATCTTCACACCAAGTCTCTTATGGGTAGGCAGAAAGTAACGAGTCCCAGACCTCACGGTCCTGGAGGACCTGCCTTGCTTCCTCCACATTGATTACCCTTTTATACAAAGCACGCCTGACAAACCTGACTGGCTTCCTTCACATTCATTAACATTTTCTTATTGTCAGGAAAATAATCACATGATGAGAAAAAGCGGGAAAATTAAAGAGAATATAGGAAAAACAATAATTTTAATATCATGTCAAGCGATACAAAGTTCGCAGCATCGGCTAGTTTTCTAATAAAAATAACGTTGTACGGGATTGGATATATGCCTGGTTGGCGATAGGCTTACTAAATTGTGGGACTGTGTCGTCGTGTGTACCCTGGTATTACCTCTGCCTACGTCTTCGAAGATATGGACGTATACATATAGTGCTCTTAGCAGTAGCAAAATTTAATTGGTATCAATAATACATAAATACATAAGTAATATATAAATACATAAATAAATAAGTATTAATAATACATAAAATAATAATACATTGCATTAATTTTTAATAACAGATATTGAGTATTATTAATCTTCGCTTTATATTATATGAATCCAATTTGTTTCATTTCATTAATTTGATAATTTCATTTTTTTTTATTGATTTTGTATCAATGCATTACCGAAATTATAATTTTTACGCCACTTTTTTATTACATTACTTTGCTTACAAACATTTTTATTATTAATTTATTAACTTACTAATATTGTTCAAATTATTATTTGTTGCAATGTTTTTTTAGATTTCGACTTCGTTCTCCATGGCTTTGCATATCTTGTATCTTTTATCTGAACTTTCATAACTATTTTACCGAGAGCAAATCAACAGATATATATCCAAACATGTTTTTTGATTAGTTGAAACTGGTCAGTCTTAGACAGCTTCGTTTGTCGTGTGGCTAGCGTACACCCCAAACTACTCGTACATCGACACCACTAGGCTCACCCAAAGAGTAAAGTAACTGTCCATAAAGGAAGGCTCATCTTTAATTCCCAATAGGGCAGGCATTTGTGTGATGAACATTTAGATTTGTGTATTTCCGGTCTGGGTGTTTATTAAATGTATTCTGGTATGCATTTAAGTATTTCTATGTATTTAAGTATTCTAACTACCATAACACAAGCATATAATTTACTTACTTTTGGGTTAGATTCAATTTGTGTATTGTGGAGGGATATTAATTTATTTATAGTTTTAACGTCAGTTTTAACAACAAAGTTTTATTAATAACTTAATAAAAAACATAAATTAATTTTTATGAAGCGTTTTGAAGTAAATGGTATGTCCTCTAAATTATACTGTTGTTTAACGTTCACACAGTCACAAATAATTCCTCAATAAGACTTTTTTAAAGTGACAAGACAGCGAATCAGACTCTTTAGATGTTAAGCAACAGCCGTGACTCATAGACACTATAGATGCGCCAATGTCGTCTGGCAGCAGGGTTAGGGTTAATATGCAAGTCTACCCCCTACCTCACCCCCCAGTTTAGGTCCGGGTTCCTTTGCGGAATATACTATATTTCTGCCAAGCAGCATGTTAAAGGTGAGCATAAACTTACCGTCGCTAATACCTACCATGACATTTGACAAAGTGTACAGTTTCGCAGCAGCTCGCCCTGAAAGATTAGGAAAAGGTATCTAAGGTACCCGTCTTACCTTTTCCTGCTGCCATAACGTCAGCACTTGCTGTTGACGTGTTCTGATTCGGAGGACAAGGTAGCAGGTAAACTTATTTTTGATCGGGGCTTAACTTCGCGGCCTCTAGTTGGCAAAGTACCATTACCACCTTTGGTGTCTCTAGGCATCATGACTTTCCTACCATCAGGAAATCCCTTTGCTTGTTAGCCTTCTAATAAAAATAAAATACCAGCTAGCCTCCATCTATTCCAAACCACTACAATGACTAAACGACAGGACACTTATTGGCATATGCCAATGAATAGGTAAGACTAGAGTAAAGTAATAGTAGTTTAAGTAAGGGTAAGTACAGTATTACTATTTAAATTCTGCGCTTCGGCTTTACACTTTTTACTCTTTATACTTTATACTTTTATTATTAAATTGGCTGACCTAATCAAAATTGAAGCGAAATGGTTAATTATATAATAACAACTCTATTAACAGATATCTTTAAAATACATTCGGATTTTCGAGGCTTAACGAATATAGCCGAAACGCATAATTGAAATACTACTACTATAACTCTATTAGCACAAAACTGAAACGTAATAACTTAAAGATTGTTAGCAGTGACCATAACAGTGTTATTTAACTTAAATTATCTAAACAGTTTTTGTCAAATGTTTTAACTTTTTCCCATAAAACATCGAGCATCTACAAAAAGTAGGGTAATGTGCTTGATTTGTAGGTATGTTTTCCCTTTCTATGTTCCCACGTAACTCTTTAATTGCAGAAACAATTTAGATAAGTGACGAGTCTTCAAATCAGTTTTGATTGTGCGAGATATGTATGTCAGTCTTTGAAAGCGTTTATAAATATATTTCTGTTTGTTTGCACTTTTATTTACTCACGTGTATAATTTCATTTTAAATCATCTACAAAAAAGAAGAGTTTCTCAATTCTACTGAATGTTCGTACCGAATAACGAGAAGATATTATGGAGATTAGTATGATAAATAACGAGATAAGGTAGGTTTTTTTTGAGAGCTAGGTTATGATACCGTGGTAGCCCCACATAAATCTTATCAAGATCCCACAAGTAGTTTGTGGGTTGTATGACTCTCACTCATGAAGCTAACGAATATGATCCCATATAAATTTATCAACATCCGATAAGTGGTTATGTGTAGGTACCTAATAAGTTAGCTAAGTTAAATTAATTAATTAAAAATTACTATTCGGATCGTAATCAAATTTATTTGAAAATTTATGTTTATTCGTTTAGTTATAACTAAGAAACGTAACCTGCCTTCCTAAAAAAGAGCTATCAAAATCTGGTTGTGGTTGACCGAAAAAAAATTCATTTTTTGATACGCTTCTTACGCTTTGTAAAATTCAATCGAATTGGTAACCTCCTCCTTTTCATAGTTGGTAAAAAACTCAATTACATGTTAATTCACTCTGTGGTCTAGCAATCGTATGCCGGATTCGATCCCCGAGTCAAACAACAAAAAAGAAAATGGCATATTTTATTTATTTTCTATTAAAACCAGCGTTGCCTGGGTTTGAATATGTGTCCTGTTAGCAATAGGTTTGCCTCCATAGTGTAGAATTTAGCCTCTTCGGCTAATCGAGGGTGTACTAGTTGTGCCTCCGTGTTCCTAATAAGGCACATTTTTTTAACATGTTCTTCTTTTGCAAAGACGTCTTCGCTGACCTTTCACATAAAAAGCCGCGGGCTCTGACGCAATAATGATATGAAATTGAAGTCAATTTTTGCATTAAATTTTATTTAAATATTTCGTTTCTTTTTTTATAGGTATGTATATAAGAGAGAAGGCAAACCAGCCAGTGATCACCTGATGAAAAGTGATCACTGGTGCCCGCGGACATCTGCAACACTAGGATCATCATAGATGCGTTATCAACCTTTAAGGAATAAGTACGCTCTATTCTTGAAGGCTCCTAAGTCTTATTCGTTAGGCAATACCGCCCATAGTAACTGGTACCATAAAGGTGTTCTCGGGGGTAAAAATGTTTTCGAAATCGTATTGTTGTAGACCACCACGCATCAAGGTGTTGGGCATGATACCTTAAAGTTTGACGCGATGTCCGAAGGTGAAACTTAGAAGCAGGAATCAAAAACAAACAACTCCTCAGGACATTCAACAAGATATATAAATACTGAGTGACCCAACATGAGACGCTTCACGTTTGACGTTGTCAAAAGTTTACGCTTGATTTGATGTTCACGCTTTGTAAAGTTGCAAGCGATGGCTTAGCTTGAAGCACTGCTTCGCTTAAATGAGCACAACAATTTTTTTAGTCTATTTCAGCCTTCTATTTCAGATGACCTCGAAACTAAACATTATTTGATATGACAACGACGAGTATACCAAGGCAGGCAGTGGTAGTCATGGTAAACACTCTCAAATAGATACGTAAAAAGGATTTTTTTTTAGCGGAAAGCGAGCAAACTTTTATCTTATTAAGGTTAAATTACACCAGAATTTGCTAGCCCCAATACAAGATTTCGGACAAAAGATTGTCGACTTCAGACACAAGTTGGTTCCAGCTCTCGATAACGTGTTCTCGACAAATGTAAGGCCGGCTGAAAGTATAAGAATTCCCCTGTAGTATAGTCTGCATAGCAATGAGTATTACTAGTTTGCAAAGTGTAATTGATATGCAGAAGAAAGAAAAAGCACACAGCCTTGAGAAACACCAGCATTGGCATAGATCCCATGCAAGTAGCAACAAAGCTGCTGACCATGATGCTGTTCTCTATCAAAATCACTAGTTTGATTCACTAGCATGATTTCTCAGGGAGACCCTAGGAAGGATACTTTAATAGAAGTGCTTTGTACTACACCGAATTAAAGGCCTTCGCTATGTCCAAACTCATAGTTATTGCTTCTCCCTTGTTTTCAACTTCAACATTAGTGCGTCAAGTAAACTAAAAGAGCAACAGCTGAACGACAACAACTGTACTGTCGATCATTTAAAAGCTGGTTTTCCCCTAGGTACCTTAAGAGGTGACAGTTTATGATGGATTCCATGACTTTGGAGAACAAGGTTACAGCTATGGGCCGTTAATCAGATGGATCTGAGCGGTTAACTTTTATGGGATTCGAGTGTACTGAAGTGCCTTCGATCGGAGGGATCATTACGCCCACTCAACTTATTGACGTTTAATGAAAAAAAAACTCTACGCAATGAACTCAGTAGAAACTTTTTTTATGATATTGGAAGGCAAACAAGCAGGCGGATTTCCTGGTGGTAAGAAATTCACGCCCCCTAGAGACACCAAAGGTGGTAATGTTGCGTTGCCAACCTGAGGCCGGGATGTTATGCCTCGATCAAAAGTAAGTTTACAGGCTACCTTACACTCTGAACCGGAACACGTCGTGATGTTATGACGTTATGACAGTAGGAATAGGTGAGGCGGTTTTGGCATAAACACTGTATGATAGGCAGCGTGTTTCCATGGTTGTAGTATATAGGAAGTATCCTTTACATCACAGGCCCGCGAGTCATCTCACCGGTGTAACGATGGTAATGATGACTTTGAGAATTTTTTTTGGACAGCCTTGGAAAGAGACTTCCCTAAGGCAAGCGGGCTAATTTCTTACAAATCCGGCCAGTATGTTTTAATTTATCCGTAAGCACTGAAGAGAACGGAACATAAAACTACATGCTCTGTAGCAGCACATCAGCGACGGTATCAGCAATGATATCTGGATGAACCTGCGAGAAGCAAATCTGGCCCCATGGGTAATTTGTAAAAAATACCGCATCCTGCCCCAATCTGCTGACCTATAATGCCACACGCGATGTCGGCCAGATAGTTGTAGCCGTACATAAGGTGTAATGATTAGGTACTGCACTGCGGATTAAGCAGTGGTCGGAAGATCCCAGAGGGGTGGCGACTAAGTTCTTATATTTATCTGGATGAGTGATCATTAGAAGGACTAACAGTGACCGATGGAACGTCGGAAGGTGGTCTTTACAGTCATAGCGAAACCAGAGAATAGACAGGAGCTCTGGAAACAAATGACCTCCCTGGCGAATACGCACACACCCACCCGCGGTGTAAAGGAATGTTTATACCCCAGGTGGTAGTAGTACGATGTGTCCGCCGGAGAAAATATCTGTGTCTCGAAGTGCAAGTGGACGGTGTTTAACTTGAAATAAAAAAAGCCTGGAAGGAAAGCGGTGAAAGATTACTGCTCCTTTTGCCTAGAGCATACTTAGTTTTAGCGCATAATGTTAATGAAATGTTTGCACACACAAACTGGTAAAATATGTTGGTATGCTTAAATAACTTTCGTAACAACTTTTTAAAACACATCTTCTAATAAATGTTACAAGTTGAAGAGTTTATTTGTGAGAGTTTGAAAGCGCTAATCTCAGGGACTACTGGTTCGATATGAAAAATTCAGTGTTGGGTAGCCAATTTACTAAAGAAGGCTCTTTTATTATTTCTTTAATTAAGTTATCTAAATCACTTATCAAAGTCTCGTTTCGTGTAAGACAGAAAGATTTCAAACCCGGTTATTGAACTGCAAAAATATGTCAAACAAGCAGATTGGATTCTAGTTTTTCGTGCAGTAAATTTCTCTCCATAAAATCAATCACGACCTATGACTTTACAATTTGTTATTGTATCACAATATCAAATTAAATTTTTAACAGACTTCAAAAAGTACTAGGAGGTTATAAATTCATACAAACATTTTTGTATGTACGTTATGAGATCACTCGGTAATAACGTATGGATGTCGATGATTTCGACAAAACGTTTTCAAAGCTCCCAAGTAGATTTAATCATGATCCGACTAGTGGTTTTTGAGTGAAATTAAAACAGGCAAATTTTTGTATACTTTGACGAGCCTTAATGAAATTGGAATTGGCTATTTACATGTCTTAGGGCCACTTGCGCGTTTCTGGGTTAAATTTAATTATGGGTCAAACTGGCAAATACATATTGATTTAGACCTATGTTAGAAGCTAGCTCCGAGGTATGCTTAACCCAGGAACGTGCACGTGGCCTTTAATATATGGTATTTTTATGTTAATTATTAAAGGCTTACTTGCATGATATTGGGTTAAATTTAATAGTGTGTTTAATATAAATAAACATAAGTTGATATCTAACGTAGAGTTATTTAAACATGCTATAAAAACACAACAACACAACACTTTGACAACACTTGCTACATGAAAAAGTCCCTATTTGTAATTATTTTATTACAATCTCCATACGTCAAAATATCCTCAATCCATTAAATGACAGGCCCAGAAAATGTTGGTTTGGCATTACGAAAAAGGATATGGGAACATTTTAATATTAAATCCATTATGTACTTTACAGAAATACATTTGCGAAAATCATTGAGTTCCAGTTGGTGTACTTTAGGGCCTTAATACATAGCGCGATATTAAGCACAGTCTAACTACAGTAGATTAAATATCGTACAGTGTAATAAGAGTAGGCAAAGTAAAGCGTGCCTTAGTTAAAGGTCTATTACATAACCCCTAATACAATATGCGATTTTCAGATGTTCTTACTAAGTCCAAGTCTTTATAAGACCATCCCAAATATTTTTTCCAATGCACCTTTAGAAAAAAAGGTTAGCATTTTCCCCATATCAAAAGTGGCAACACTCAATTTTTCATTCAAATATTAAAATGTTTGATGTTTATGAAACTAGATAGACTTTTGAACAAATTTCAAAGCTACTGATAACTTGGTATGTCATCCAAGACCGTTAATCAAAGGCCCTTTGGAATCATCGTCGGGAATCGAATCCAAGCCTCGCATATGGTCAGTGCCTAGCTAAGGCGTGTACACTACCCACTCGATCAAAGAGGCGGTCATTTTTGCGTCATATTTGTGAGCCAATCTCGCTTCAAAAGACGGTCAAAACCGTTAATAGCGACGAAGAATATAAAAGACGGACCCTCACTTTCATCAAGATTAATGCTATGATAATAATATCCCCAATAATGTCAAAAAGAAAAACAGGTAAATTGCAGGAAAAGTGGGAAAAATAATACTATTTTTTCTAATACAAACTGAATGGGTGGGGCGAAGATTTGCCGTGACAGCTAGTACAGGAAAACTGCCTTTAATTCAAACTATACTACTACTTCGTGCTCTGATTGTGCCTCTGCTTACCTCTTCGGGGCTATAAGTGAGAATATACTTTTTTCTAATGTATAATTGTGAATACCTACTTTAAAACGACCCTGTACATATACCATAATCGTATTTCATTTATTCCTTTTGTCTAGATTCTGAAGCGATCGTTAAAAGTCATATAGATGAATACATTGAGGACATATTACCAAACACATACTTCACATGTCGCTTACGCATAATTTTACAATATACAACCAAATGGTCAAATATAAATGCAGTTGTTGTATAAGCCTATTAGTAGGTACGATTCCTCGATGAAGTCATCGAGGTATTGCTTTCACACACTTTGATTGATGATCCAAAATCAAAATCCATTTACAAGATTTAACTTGTAATTTATCTTTGGTTTTGAATTTTGAAACTTGATTTTGAAGCAACCTGATTTTTTTGAAGTTATACTTTTTTTGGCGCGTTAGGAAAAAATGATGAGGGTAAATTTTTAAGATGCCCGCGCACACCGTCACGAAAAACCGACATGATGAAGTTAGCTATAGATAACATTTTAGTTTTTAAAAAGATTTTTATCTTATTACGCCGAAGAAGTATAACTTCTAACGCGTGTATTAAGTACACACACACGTTTTTATGTTATAGGAAGGCAAACAAGCAGACGGATTTCCTGATAGTAAGAAATTCACGCCGCCTAGAGACATCAAAGATGGTAATGGTGCGTTGCTAACCTGGTCCGGATGTTAGGCCTCGAGCAAAAGTAAGTTTACCGTTTACCCTCCGGACCGGAACACGTCAACGACAATCACGGACGTTATGGGGGAGGAATAGGTAAGGCGGTGGTACCAGTCCGGGCGAGTCGCTGCGAAACTTTACCATCTAGTCAGATGTCACGGTGTTAGTGATGATAAGCCTATGCTCGCCTTTTACGAGCTGCTTGGCAAGAAAGGCAGATTCTGAAAAGGAGCCCGGACCAACACGGGGAAATGATTGAAGTGAAATTTAGTTTACATGAATTAATTTCCAGGAAAAAGAAATGGATGATTTTAAATTATCAACTAGATAAAATAACAAACATTAGAAAGAGACGAAACTGGTTGTTTCTTCACCCCCGCTTTAGTTATTTATTTTGAAATATAAACTTTAAACATAATTATTTTGAAATACAGCATTTGAAGCTATTTATCTTGAAAGACAATCTTTGAAGATAACTTTCTTAAAGTAAAGCCTTTAAAGATACTTATGTGCAAACACGTACTTTAAAGTTATTTATCATGCAATACAAACTTTGAAGATTGGCTAGTCTTGGGTACCTTAGTTGAGCCTCTTCCTACCTTTGCGGGGTATGAAGATACTTTTTTTCTAAACAATATTTACAATTATCTTCTTTGAAAGGTCCCAGTATAGATAAACCATACTCGTATATCATCTTTTCCTTATTGTTTTGATTCTTATTAATTGGTCGTTAAAAGCCAAATAGATGAATACATTGAGGACACATTACAAAACACATATTGAAATACAAACTTTAACGTTATTTTTCTTGAAATACAACCTCTGAAGCTTTTTAACTTTAATTACAAACTTTAAATTCATCTTTCTCGAAATGCAAGCGGTGTATTATTTATTTAATAGTGTAATATTTATAAAGGAGTTACATTCCATTAACAAGCATGGAATTTGACAGTGCAACGATTGTCACAGTGGATAGCCCACCCCGGATCTTCCTATTGACAGTCACACATTTTTATGTCATAAGTGAAATAAAATATTTTCTTTTTGTTTTTTTTTTTATTTTTATTTTTCTTTCATTTTTTATTACACACTTTACGATATTTAGGAGTGGCTTAAGCGCGGTACACACACAAAAAACAAAAAAACTGTTCGAACAAATGCTTGATATTTCGGTGATCGGTAATATATCCGCAATGACAGAGCAAAGTCACTAACCTCTCGACCAGAGGGGCAGGTATAACTATCAGAAACTGATGAAATGCTATTTATTATTGAGTATTCTTTACAAAATGACATTTAAAAATGTAATGTTAAGAAGACATCACAAGTTTACGAAAATTGGAAGTGTGAACAGTGAAATGAGTCATCACAATGATAAGTCATAATGACACAGCAAAATGATGGTAGCTGCAAAAAATGTAATTCACGATGATTATGTTTGTAAGTAAACTAAATTACTTTTCCTTTTTTTCCCCGTGTTCATGCGGGCTCCTTTGCAGAATAGACCATCTACCTTCATGCCAGGCAGCTCCTACTAAGTGGTAGAGTTTTGCAGCGACTCGCCCGAATTGGTACCACCGCCCCACCCTATTCTCACCGCCATGACGTCCAATGCTTGCCGTTGACGTATTCCGATTTGGGGGGAAAGGTAGCCAGTAAACTTATTTTGCTCGAGGTCTAACTTCCTGGCTTCAGGTTGGCAACACACTATTACCACCTTTGGTCCCTCTAGGCAGCGTGAATTTATTACCATCAGGAAATCCGTCTGCTTGTTTGCCTGCCATTATCATAAAAAAACACTTGTATTTGGAAGAAAAAGCAACTCCCTTTACAGGGGTGAATCTAAAAATAGTCATAGCCTCCCACAAACGGCCAAGTGTGAGTTGAAGTGAGTCCGCTTAATCATTTACAGGGTGTTATTAAGTATATGCTTACATAATAAAGATTTAGTTATAAATACAGACTTTCCAAATAACACTCGTACTTATACGTCCTTATTTCACTATGACATTTTAACTCTTTTTGGTTACATCAGGGCTTTGCAACTCAATATTATTTTTTTTTATTCTGACGGTACATTTATAAAATTTGTCTCTTATACATAAATCGTAATATGGGCCTAACAACGGGATTTTTTTTCTACACAAACTAGAGGTCAATCTATATATTAATACATGGTGCCAAAACTTTGGACCCCTTTTTACGAAAATTGAGGGGACGCAGAAGCATACAATTTGGCACACTTATAGTTTATGTGTAGGAGAAGTGCAGAACGGAAATATTTTTCAATAATAATGCTTATAAAGTACATTAAATTAATAACTAACAGCACAAAAAAAGGAGCAAAATTGGAATATTCGTTCAGGCGTGATGCGATAACTAAGGGATACAAGCTTTTCTCTAATTAGTTAAGAAATATAAGCAATTACTTGTTTTTCGATTAATAACTTCGTTGAATATGTAACTGCACACTTATGGATATTATTAAACTTTAATTAACCACAAGAAACCTGTATTATTTTAAAGAGTCTCCTAACTCCTATGGCAATAATTTAAACATGTCTTATGAAGGAATTATTTCTAAAATGAATGATATCGATATTTAAAAAATAGATAAATTAATTTTATAGATCCACGATTTTAAAACGAACGTCTATACATAAATGTGCAGCTACATATATACGAATGACGTTGATCATAGCAATAATTTCCATACTCTTAGCCAATCTTACTAGGTTTTCGATTTATTGTTAACTCATATAAACAGCCTTACCACAAAAACGTAAAAAATAATAAAAAAGCATAAATGAAACTAAGTAAATTAAAAACATAGTTATTGTCGCTAAAAAGACAGCGCTCCCAGCTGTTTGTCG
>NJDC01000360.1:1589177-1625084 GCA_002245475.1 Calephelis virginiensis
GTTGATTGTTTCTCAATATTTGAGATTAATTAGGACCCGAAATTTTACTTTTATGACTACCATTTATTAATTAAGTGTGACACGTCAGACAGACACATCAAGCTTATTTCCATATTCTTTTAATAGATATTAAAACATGATAATTAAAAAAATCACATAGCATGGGACAGCTGGTACAAAGTTCGCCGGGACAGCTGATAATCCACTACAGAACGCAGCATACTGACCGCAGAACGCATGTGTCTAGACCCTTATAGGTTCGAATGAGGCTGCACTCGCAAGATGGAACAGGTTGCGTATCTTGTCGGTTTATGTAACTGCCTGCTATTACTAACACATTTATAATATATCAAACTCACGCGACACAACACCGTGACCAAGACAAATGAGAAAGAGCTCTTATATAGATAAGATTACAGAACAGACTGGTATGTATTTAAAATGTTATTCACCAAATTTTGAATTTAACATGTGTATTCTGTACATTTTTTTGTCATGTAAGCTTTCCTAAACGAATGGATCGATTTGGCTAAAATGTTGTATGTATAATACTAAAAATAATAAAAAAACAGGAGATCGGTGGCTGCTGTTCGGCCCGTATGAGTGTGGGGTGTACACACATATGGACCGAACAACAAAACGAAGATATATCTTATTACATGTAAAAATCAAATACTGTTCGTTGGGCTCGCTAAAATTCGAGAACAGTTAGACAGATTTGGCTAATTTAGGTCTAGAATTTTTGTGGAAATCCAGGGAAGGTTTAAAAGTGAAGAAAAAAGGAAGAACTGCAAGGATAACAGGAAAAACAACATTACAAGTTTCATTAACGGGTGAAACGAAGTTCGCCGGGGATAGCTAGTATATTTATAAACATTTGAGACAGCAATATAAGTATGTTTCTAATAAACTTCAAAACTATGGAACCAATATGATAAACAATTTACAACTATAAAATAAATCCAATCTATAAAATAGCATAGTTTAATATCACATTACAATTAAGACTTAGGGATCAAGAAAAGAGCGTACTCATTCCTTAAAGGTCGGCAACACATTTGTGATACTCCGGTGATGGTGTTGCGGATGTCCGTGGGCAGCGATGCTCACTTTCCATCAGGTGACCCACTTGCCCATTTGCCTCCTCTTGTATAAAAAATAATAATACGCAAAGTAACAAAATATAGAATAATATAATAACTTTAACACGTAAACAAAGCCGCAAACAACTGTTAGTGGTCTTATGTATGTAATTTAAAAAAGGAACTATCACATAAGCCGAAAAAAGGGTTAGTGTTTGAATAAAAAAAGTGACCTGGAGTTATTATTTTGTGGCTGGGTTCTTTTAAAACTATGATATCTCCCAATATATCAATTAAAATTAAATGTTGTCAAGGGAAATTTGGTTCAAAGTTGAATATTTAAGATGGAGATAGAGTTTATTTGAGAAGGAGCAATGTCAGGTCAAATAAACACTTATTAAGTAATTCATTATTTTAAACTGCTATGTAATAACAATAACCTGATAGTAATAAAAATGGTTTGGAATAAACCTTACAAGAAAGCGGATACGAATACGCTATCGGAGACTTTTTTTACAGATTTTTATAAGTAAACAAATTTGTTATACATATTTTTTAACCTCCGTCGTAAAACGAAACGGATTTTGATAATAATAAATCTTTATTTCACGTAAACCTACAAGAGGCACCTGTGACGCTTCTATACAATAATAAATCTATCACCGGATCGGAACGCGGACGCACACTGAGAAGATCCGGCAAGAAACTCAGCGGGCTTGTCTTTATTTTTAAATATGTTTACAATAATTAATGTAATGATACATTATATTTATGAGATTGGCTTGAGTTTGCTCCTCAGGCCAATCTCTTATAAATTTTACTTTTATGACTTCCATTTATTAATTAAGTGTGACAATGTAATTTTTATCGATACTGTTATTGACATAACCAATTGTTTTATTACCATAAAAACAGTCGTATTTTATAATTAGAATTAGGTGAGTTCGATATGGTTTGAAAGTTTTAAAGATCAACTAACCTACAAGAGGCACCTGTGAGGCTTCTATACAGTAATAAATCTACCACCGGATCGGAACGCGGCCGCACACTGAGAAAATCCGGCAAGATACTCAGCGGGCTTGTCTTTTTTTTTAAATATGTTTACAATAATTAATGTAATGATACATTATATTTATAAGAGATTGGCCTGAGGAGCAATTAATCCCAAGCCGTCTTATCAACTAAATAATATAGTATAGTAACCCTTTTCATTTCATTTACATTTAACACATTTTTTAAATTTATTAATTGGAATCTCTTTAACATAATTGGGAAGTTTATTGCAGAATTGTATACATTGGCCCATGAAAGAATGGCTTACTCTGTGGAGACGAGACACATGCACAGCAAGATTATTTTTATTCCTTGTATTGAAACACACAATTTCATTTAAATGAACTTGAATTTCTGCGAACATACATTAAGTTTTCCAAGTTGTTTTCGTTTATTTGAAGGCTAACGTGATCGTGATATTTTAGTACATCAGCTCATTTGAAGCTTATTTGTAAGCATCAGAATGAAGATTTAACGCACCATAGGTATTTATTCCACTTTTGAACATATGTTGGACCTAATATAAAATACTAATTAAAAAAATGTGTGTGTGTACTTATGTACACGCGTTAGAAGTTATACTTCTTGGGCGTAATAAGATAAAAATCTTTTTATAAACTAAAATGTTATCAATAGCTAACTTCATAGCTAACTTGATCATGTCGGTTTTTCATGACGTTGTACGCGCGCATCGTAAAAATTTATCCTCATCATTTTTTCCTAACTCGCCAAAAGAAGTATAACTTCAAAAGTTAAAATACTGACGGATTCTGGTACAACTGAGTTGGTATGGTGATGGAACTAGAAGACAAGAGATATAACCCATTGAACTTGGACTCGTTAGATTTGTCTTAACTAGATCTGTTTTTATCCAAATAAAATTATTTAATTTGCAATTACCATTTTTTTTTGGCGGAAAATTTAATTAGATATGGATTTATAAGATCTGTTAATATTTTTTAATGACGAGGACTTAATGATATTGACCTGATAAAAAAACTGGGAGGTATCTGATGGATTATAGTTTAAAAACTACGAGGTTGTGTTTAGTAATCTTTGTGATCACCAGAAAGTGAGGTGTTGTAAATTAGATGTGTCTGTTTGTGGCATCATAAAATACTCGTAATCATAACTTTGGAAGGGATGGAACGTTTGTCGATGTTTTTTTTTTAATTTTTAGGTTGTTAATGTTTACGCAGCGCTGAAGCCTTAAAAAGGATTATTTGAGTAATTTTTGAGATTTTTTTATTATTGTGTTATCCTCGGCAATTGATAAAAATTGACGTTTCAATTAAATTTAAAATAGGTGATCTTTTTGGTGAATAACTCGTTCTAAGATTTCATTGCATAGATACGTAGATATATACCAAACTTTTAAAATCGTTTTAAAAATTATGTTTGTTAGTCCGTATTTTTTTAAACGTATTTAAACATAGTGTATATCGCGTAATACAAGTATTCGCGATTAAATGCGAGAAGTATATTGATAGACTACGAAAGATCAAGACAATGTAGGCCAAATGAAATTTACGAAATGCCATCCGTAGTTTAATTGCCACTTAGAAATACATAGGCGTATTACTGGCTCTTCGCAAGCTATTACGGTAATCAGAATCGCTAGTCACGATGATGTTATTTTTTAAATAAAATCACGCCAAACTCTCGTTACATAAAGAGAAGTAATGTAAAATTCCATTAGTGCTCTTCTTCTAATTCCGAGGAAAATAGCTATGTCACAAGTATGCAGTGTCTGTGTGTATGTCTCTCGACGGAAAAGAGGTGTGTTTTAAATAAAGTATCCTTGTGTATGTCTGATTATTATTATTAATATTTATTATGATATTGGAAGGCAATCAAGCAGACGGATTTCCTGATGGTAAGAAATTCTCGACGCATAGATACCAACGCTGGTAATGAGGCGTTGCCAAACTGAGGCCGGAATGTTAGGCCTCGAGTAAAGTAAGTTTACCGGCTACCTTACCCTCCAAACCGGAACACGTCATAACGTTATGGCGGCAGGAATAGGTAAGGCGGTGGTACCAATCCGGGTGAGTCGCTGCGAAACTCTGCCACCGAGTCAGATGTCACGGTGTTAGTGACGGTAAGCCTATGCTCGCCTTTTACGAACTGCCTGGCAGAAAGGCAGATGGTCTATTCTGCAAAGGAGCCCGGACCAAAACGGGGGTAAACCTTGTTACCTGTTAACTTTTGTACGGGGATCGATTTCGATCGCAATTTTTTATATGGAAGTTGACCAGGGGACCTACCATGAACACTTAAATAGCAGTATTATTTTCATCTTTTTAAATGTTCGCTTTCATATGGTATTTATGATAAGGTTGTCTTTCTCTGATGAAAATTAGAATTTAGAATACTGTTTTAAGAGCTTATGGTAACCCCCTGATTGATTTAGTTCTTAGGTTACTTGTTTTAGTATTGTGATAAAGGTAGTATAAGATCACCGTGGGCTATTGTGACCAAATATTTTGTGAATTCCAGACCCAAACATGACGCTGTCATGAAGGTGGCAGGGTTAGATCAAGATCCTACCCGGATAAGTAACAACCATGCCAGGTTGTTACTTCTTGGCATAGTTCTTGTTGGTGACCCATTTAACCCTTAAAATATTGTATGTGTTTGATGTTATAGTTGTGTCTCTGTGGTCGGAGTAGCCTATTGTGCAAGTCTGCGGTGGATCTATACCCAGAAAATTGCTCAGCAGCGGTGGTATTAACACATTTGACTCGCCTATTCTACACAAGAACAATCTTATAGAAAGTCGTAAAAATGAATATCTCAATATGTAAATTATGTGTCACGTTGTTTGCCCGCTATGGACTCCTAAACTACTTAACCGATTTCAAACAAATTTGCACACCGTGTGCAGTTTGATCCAACTTGAAAGTTAGGATAGCTTTTAAATAAAAAAAAATACCATTCGAGCGAAGCCGGAACAGGCAGCTAGTCTAAATATAAAAATAAATCCCCATTTCGCGTGGTCATTTCCCGACTTAGATTGACCAATTTTGCTATTTTTTTTATGTTAGCTGTTGTCAGGAGAAAGTAAGGTAAGGTTTATAAAAAGAACAACCGGGACAATGACAGGAAAAGTGGAAAAAAGTACTTTAAATTTTTTCCATACAAACTGTTAGTACAAACAAACGAAGTACGCCGGGTTTTATTTAATATTTACAAAAAATCTTCTTCTTATCTTCACGCCCACCCCGAAGAGGTAGGCAGAGGTACAACAACCAAGGCACCCACAACTAGCCGAAGACACTAAGTCCCACAATGTGATAGGTGGCAAGCCTATCGTCAACCGGACACATTTCCAATCCCGACCAACATTTTTTTTATTAGAAAATTGGAAAAATCCAATTTTCTTTTTGTTGGTCGACCCGGGATTCGAACCCGGGACCTCATGCAGTCAAGTCCAACACCCGGACCGCTAGACCACATAGGCGATATTTACAAAAAAAAATACAATTACCTTACCAATTATGTTGTCGTTAGAGTCCTTGATATTATTTATGTTATTTTTCCTTCCCTACAAAAACTATAAAAAATATTTACTCTCAAAAGCCAAAATCTATTGAAAAGGACATATCCATCTCTACCTCAAAGTCAGATGTCATGTTTTGTACCTTTCACAAATAAACCATTGCACTGATTTCAATTAAACATAAACATATAGTTCAAACACTGGTACCCTTTTTTTTAAAACTCAATAGTCAAAAGGATGATTAGCTACTCTTTGAAGTACGTTTACGAAGTCGCAGGTAAACTGCTAGTTCTTAATACTCGTAAAAAAGAAAGGGTGTTATATAACGATTTGACCAATATCGCTCTAGCCTACGGCTTAGAGGTCAGGTCACTGGTATTGTATAGTACTATGGTATTTATAACGATGAATGAACATGTTATTCAACTAGTGAAAATGTTTAATTTAACGAGGATACCAAGAATGTTAGATAAATAAATATCCCTGGACTAAAGGAAAGTACGCAAATAGTATAATTATATTAGTACGTATTTACAATGTTGTACTTCCAGTTGCCTATCCAATTCATATTATCATAAATGCGAAAGTTTGTATATTAGTTTATTTGTTACTTCTACACGCAAAAACTGCTGAACCGATTTTCATAAAATTTGGCACACTTATATAGTTTATACTCAGTATACTCAATAGGATAGTTTTTATCCCGAAAAAATATCCTGCGGGACCATTAACCACTCGGGCAACGCCGCTGGAAACAGCTCTAATATAGCATATAAAGTTATCTTTAAATGCAATACTACTCAAGTATTTTTACGTCGAATATCTCGAAGTGTTAGGCAAAGGTGCAACCAGGTCACCTATGAGTAGTTGAAAGTACAACTTAGGTTCCACAATGTAGTGGTAACTTTTTTGCCACTGGGCATTTATAAAGTCCCGGCTAACTTTGTTTAATAGAAAATTGAAAAATACACATTTTGAATAGCATTCGCGGTCTAGCGGTACAGCGTCGGGCTTGACTTCATGAGGTCCCGGGTTCGATTCCCGGGTCGGGCAACAAAAAATATATCTATTTTGAATTTTCTAATACAACTTACGTTGCCTGGGCTGGCGATAGGTGGCAACATGTTGGGACTTAGTATCTTCGGCTAGTCGTTGGTGCCATAGTGACTTTACCGAAGTGTTCGGGGATATGGGCGTGAATATACTTTTTAAAACATTTAAAACGTCAAGAATATGTCGATGAAAATAAAGTCAGAAAATTTTATTATCAGACACAGACTTGATCGCATTGGGACCACCTCGGAAGTTCGCTCTTTCAAATAAGTTCATTATTAGACAAGTACGTAATCTGCTAGCGAATATACAAAAAAATCAACGGGTTGCAAACTTGAATATTATCGTTAATTTTTTGATATTTTGGAATGGTTGGGGATTAAAGAATTAGTTCAATAATCAGTACAAAAAAAGTAAAAAAAGTCAGTATACATTTTTTGTCAATTTTAAATACAGAAAAAAACTCGCCCCAGTCACGATTTGAACTTGTAACGTTATAGTTACTAATATAGTTACTATAATTAATTTGATAAAATACAACATTAAATAAATTACAAAAAAAGATAAATTGTATTTTTGCAAATTGCAAGAGATCTTCAGGCTACAAAACGACACACACAGGTTTGCAAAACGAAAATGACAGTATGAAATGCAGCGATAACATACAGTGGTTTTACACTCGATTTTGCTATCAGCTTAACATTTAAGAGTTTAACATTTTTTACAACAAAAAGTACATAATGCTGCTTTTCACTTAAAAACATACAGTCAAATTGATAACCTCTTCCTTATTGGATTCGTTTAAAAACGTGTACTAATGTTTTCTTTTTAATTTCAAACATCTTTATGTAGGTACTAAGATTTCAACAAGATAAAAATCTAATGTATTGTTTTGGCAATAAAATTAACGAGGCTTATAAATATTCTTACATCACTATTGTTGTAAGCTCATACTAGTGTGGGACACCAAGGAGGGATTTGGGATATTCCCCAGAGTACCTAACTACACCGACGCGATAGATATTGTTACGGGAAATACTTTATTCCATTGTTAAAATCCGTATAAAAAACGCATAGAGAGTCTATTTAATTATTTTTAGTTTGAAAATATAATCTATGTATGTCGGCAGCAAAATATGGTGGATATATTTATTGATTCGAAATGAGTCTAGACATTTTAAATATCCTGACGATTCGTCCTTGACGTACTCGTTCAGGCACAAGAGCAATAAAACTATTAAAAACCAAGTCAGCAAGACAATCTGGCTGAAAAACATATTTCCACTAACAAATACACAAAAAATAGTATAGTCACTTGATAATTAAAGCAACATAATATTTGTTCAAGTACTAAAAGATCTTCTACCATTTTTCTTTACAATCTAATCAACAAAAAGCAGTATGTTTCCATGACTTAAATTTAAATTATGTATTCTGGGCTCCCCTACTATAGATGCAAAACATATTCCAATCAAAATTCAAACATATAAAATTACTTAATATTAATAAACATTAGAATACCAAATTAATATTATGTTTCCTACTTTTGTTATAAAACTAGTTGATTTGTGGTTTTGTTTAACTTATTAAACAAAAAGGTTATAAAACATATCTTTACGCCCATGTCACCGAAGACGTAGGTAGAGGTACAATCGGTAGGGTTACTCTTGAATCTCGATTTCATGCAAATTGAAAATTGGAATCGGATATTTTGGGTACTCTTGGACGTGTACATTAATTGCCATTGAGAGGAACAGTCAGAATACAACAAAAGCTGCAAAGGTTGATGTTGGTAACTCACCCTTACTTACTTACATTTTTGCCTTATACTCGCATTAAGAGCGGGCAACCCGTCTTCTTTTTCATACAAACGCTAGTACGTGATTATGGCTTTGAAATTTTGGAACTTATTGGCATCTTTTGTTTCTATGGTGACAAAAAATCTGAATTTGGAGAAACCAATTCACTATAAACCTCCGAAACTCTGCCTTTTTTCACCATTTATTGCCCAAACTTTGGCCGTTTATAATGATCTCATGAATAGGTAAACTAAAGAAAATATTGTCATAGAAACCTCGCAAAAGTAATAGAGATTAAATAACAAACATTTTTTCACGAACTTGTAAGGATTTCTAAAAGACACGTATTTCCTGGAACATGTTTTATGAAATTTATTTACATTATTTTTCGTTTAATGTTATCATGTTCTCACTTTTTTGAAAGTTACCAAATGCAAACCGTGCTCTCAGGCGCTATCTCTCTTTTTTTCGCTGTGCCTTTTTTTCTTACATTGCGCTGGATGAAACAAGCTTTTCAACCACCCTCTTCAAATTATTCGGTTAAGACAGACGCCCCTGTCTGATTTAGAAAGAGATGAGAAGCAAATAAAAAAATCATAAATGAATGCATCTTTAAATTACTTTAATTCGAAATTGTTCAACCTGTTATGCGAGTTTATTCCTATTCGGCCCTCTTCCTATTTGGTCTCGTCCAAGCTAACTATTACATAACTTTGAAGATGTTACATTATTACTATTATACATATACATGCAGTTATGCGTTATGCGAGTTTATTCCTATTCGGTCCTCTTCCTATTTGGTCTCGTCCAAGCTAACTATTACATTACTTTGAAGATGTTACATTATTACTATTATACATATGCATGCAGTTATGCGTTATGCGAGTTTATTCCTATTCGGCCCTCTTCCTATTTGGTCTCGTCCAAGCTAACTATTACATAACTTTGAAGATGTTACATTATTACCATTATACATATACATGTAGTTATGCACTTCAATAGGTATTCTTGGAATTAATTTTACATTTGAAACTTATACTATACTAGCTGACCCGACAAACGTTGTTCTATCATGTGTGTTGTTTTTATTATGAACCTTACCATGAAATTATTCATCTTAAGCAAAGTAAACGGGGATTCCGACCTCTCGTTGGCCGAGTGGCAAGCGTACACGCCTAAGTACGCCGACCAACTGCGACGCTCGGGTTCGATTTCCGACGGGGACAGGATTTGTGTGATGAACATTTGGATGTCTGCATTTCCATTTGCATTTCTGCTTATTCTATGTATTAGAATCGTTGACTAACACCCATAACACAAGTATATAATTTGCTTACTTTAGGGTTTGATTCAATTTGAGTGATTTGTCCAGAGATTTTTATTTATTTTATTTTATTATTCATTTTAGGGTTACATTACCAAAGGCCAAAAAACGGAACCCTTATAGATTCATCATGCCTGTTTGTCTGTCTGTCCGTCCGTATGTCATATCCACCTTTTTCTGAAACTGTGACAACTGTACTGTTTAAACTTTGTAAGTAGATGTATCCTGTGAACCGAATAAAAGTTTTTGCACAAAAATAAAAAAATAATAAATTTAGGGGGTTCGAGATCGACCGACGAGATCTAGAGTAGTTTTTTTTCTTAATAGGTAGGTAATGCAACACCAACACTTAAAATAATTGTACTTTACAGTCAAGAGATAGCGCTGTGTAGTTTAGGATAATATCCCCGTAAAGGTAGGCAGCGGCACAACCAGGGTACCCACGACTACCCGTAGATACTAAGTCCCACAATGTTATAGGTGGCAAGCCAACCGGGCACATATCCTATCTAGAGCAACATTTTTTATTAGAAAATTGGAAAACCCCAATTTACTTTTGTTGCCCGACCCGGGATTTGAACCGGGGACCTCATGCAGTCAAGTCCAACAACTGAACCGCTAGACCACAGAGGTGACATAGTTTAAGATCATTTAGCATAAGTCTTTTCAAATATGTACTATCTTTGATATTTAATTCCGATTTCCGTAACTCAGTAATTTTCCCGAATACCTCTAAAAACCAGGACATTTATTTATTTATTTATTATTACACCAACAAAGTATATACTAATACAAAACAGTCAAAACAAAACATAATAAAAACAAATCATATGTTACTCCAATTACAGGTGCAAATAGCTTTCTTAAATTAAAAGCTCCACATATACATTAAAATAAAATTTTAGCAATTATATAAATTAACAATTAAATGAAATCAGCCATTAACAAATAAATTAACAATCACTATGAAATTACCAATTAAAACAAAACAAAACAACACATAAAGATGATGAGAACTGACGTATTAGCTACAGTATCTATGAAAGTGATAGCAGTCCGGATTAGTTGGCGCAAGCATGTACCATCATCGTAATTGCAATGTTAGTAATGTTAAATTTGTTGTTAAGTACATACCGCATCCGTAACAGTGAGATCCGATAAAGATAGGGATTGAAAGAAAGTATTGGTGTTAAAATGCCAAAAGCTTGGCTGATTCGGTCATGTGGAAATAATGTCAAATGAAAGGTTGACAAACCAGATATACAATGCGAATGTAGATGGATGTAGGATCGGGGGAGACCGAGATTGAAACTCCACGACCAAATCGAGGGTGGCCCATAGCTTCTAAAGGTCTGGCATACCACCTAAAGGTCTTCAAGGATTGTGAGATTTGGCTCTCGATACCTGCCTACCTTCCAAGGTACTTGGCGTGAAGATATGAATGTAAGTAAACTTATTGAACTAGCATAGTCAGTTTACTCTGAAGTCATGCGGCTGAAATAATTTAATAATGTTGTGTAGTCAGTCGAATGTATTAATGGAATAATTCCGTGCAACCCGTCAACTAACACATATGCAATATATAAACGTAATAAACAAGCCACACACACAACGAAACATTTCGTGAAAATAGTTAAAATCCCACTCTGTATTCCGAAAATTCATAACTTACACAAATGTAAGCATACATTAAAGTAATAGTAGGTATATAAAAAGGAACAGTTTTTTACTGAAAGCAATGGACGAGGAACATAATGATATTTGCATTTGCACTGTTGTTCACACATTATGTAATAGACTACTTCGTGTGTATGGTACTCAAAACGCAATTTCGCTAGATTCTATTGAAGCGTGATCCACAAGATGTTCCTAGCATTACAAATGCGTTCTGAGAAAACAAACCTTGCAATAAAGATAAACAGCTATACAAACAAATATTTTTAACTGCCGCAACTATTTGTTTCAAAATAAATTGTATTTTTTCAATTTTCTAATAAAAATAACATTTGTTTAAAAATAAATTGTATTATTTTCAATTTTCAATAAAAATTATATTTACTTAAAAATAAATTGTATTTTTTTTTCAATTTTCTAACAAAAATAACATTTTCCGGTATATGTGCTCGGTTGAAGGTAGGACTTATTATCTTTGGCTGGTCGTGAACGCCCTGGTTGTACCTATGTTTACGTCTTCTTAGATTTAGGCATGAAGATACTTTATTTTAACCAACCTTAAAAAAGGAGCAGGTTATTTGTTCCATTCTGTATATTTGAAATACCAGAGGAGATCGAAACAAATCCTTATTTTTTGTGTAGTTAGTCTTCAAAATATTTAACAACTGTACGTTTCTAACACAAAAAACAGACGATTTATTAACGGTAATTATGTAACAGCAAGATAGTTTCAATTTTAAACTATTCATTTTTTACTTTTTTTTAATCTGGCTTATACAATATGAATATAATAGTCAAATACCTAAATAAAGTAATTAAAAATATTGAAAGATACACCTCACATGTTCCTGTCACCTTAGCCATAGGCTACGCCAGTGTCGTGTCACTAGGCAGTAGTGGAGTAGAAGGTAAACTTATAGATGTGCCCTCTTATGCAAGAGACCAGTAACGTCAATGATGTCTATAGGCGATTATCAATAAAAAGGAAACAGCGTGACAGATTAGAATGGAGATTGCTTTATTGACAAGAGTTCTTAAATGTATGGAGTACATAACAACAATAATAAATATACAAAAAACAATACGCATATAACACATTAGCCGTCTAATTGATAAATATGGACTAACGTAGGATCAAAATTAAATTGATAATATAGTCTGTATCTGTGTAATAAAGACAAAAATTCTAGGTTGAATCTTGTAGAACTTTTCTTCGTATTTGTTAATAAGACTGTATAGTTAGTACAGCTATAAAACAAAGTCAGGTTTTTTACAATAATTATGACTCGAGAGCTGATGGATCGAGTTTTCAGATGTTACTCGGTTGCAGATTACTGGGATCGCTACCGTCGCCTTACTTATTCCTATCGTCATAGGTTCCATGCTCCAGGATAGGGTTGACCAAGCTGGAATCTCATGAATTCAAGTTCAACATCGGACCGCTAGACGACAAAGATGATTAAAATAAAATATAAAATGAACACTAGCACATAATGGGGTCGTCACATTCTAACATTCCTATCGTACTGATAAGTAAATTTTATTGCGAAAAGGATTAAACGAATCAATTACCGAGTGCAGTGGATGGTGTAAACGTCGCGTAATGCTTTGATAGATGAATACGAAATGGCCTTCCTCATTTGACGATTCTAAACTAGAATGCTGTAATATCATTGATTGGTATTAATTTAATCACAGTAAGGTGGCACATACAACACGAATTTTGTTTTCGGAATCCCGTTTCGAATTTCCAAAACAAAATTGCGTCCCATACAAATCTTAAGAAATTCTCTCGTCAGAAGTCTTGTCTCTGTCTCTCGTCAGAATTAGTTACTCTTTTATGGGTTAGTGTAAACGTTTTTAAAATAAACTTCCCGAGCATATCAAAGACTTACCATTTAATAAAAAAAAAATATTAAATTGAAGTAGTGTGGCAAGGGTTATATTAAGATTATTTAGAAGACAGAAATGCTTGAGATTTATTGCCTCTCGTAACAATCTCTACAAATTACATATGTAATATATTTTTGAAAATTCCCGCTGAGGTTCTTTTGCCGGATCTTCTCAGTGAGTGGCCGCGTTCCGATCCGATAGTTTCTAGATTTATAAAGACGCGTCACAAGAATTTTTGTATAGATCCATGTGAAACAAGTATATTTTATTTGAAATAAAAAGATACTGACATGTATGGACTGTAATAATGGACCTGCAATTTGTTGCTTTTAAAATGTTGTCAAAAAGGATTCGGTAACAAAATTCCGAATGTGTGTGGCCGATTTAACGCCCACATAGATTCGGAATTCTTTTACAGAATCCGGTTCGAAATTCCAAAACAAAATGGCGCCACATACGAATCCGTTTTTTTCCACCGTGCTAAGCTGGGCCGGTTAGTAATTGTTATTTATATTACATTGTAATATGGTATAATACTATTACCTTTATACTTCTACTAGTATTATTATGTTGCAGTTACTACGGATATGAAGACCTTACTAAGGACATTGTTTTGAAATTAGTGAAGCAATAACTAAATGTTAAATTTAAAATGTTATGTTATATTTTAATGATTAAATGATACAGATACATTTTAATAAAAAGATCTAACAAATGTTAAGACTTAGTAGTCAATTAACTCAAAAGTAATTACTTTTAATGCGATTCCATAATACAAATGTATCCGGTGGTATAGTCATAATATTTAACCAACTGGAAAAAGGAGAAGGTTTTTACTTAACCTGTGATTTGTTACGCGATTACTATATATTATATATTATATTCATAAGATTTAGAGATGGTTCGAATAAATTTGTCTTCGATTCAAGGAAAAACAAATTATACAATTTTAAGTTATACTTAAAAAAAAGTATCCTTGAAGAGGTAGGCAGAGCATCCACGACTAGCAGAAGACACTAACTCCCACAATGTGATAGGTGGCAAAACTATCGCTAATCGCTATGTATTCAACATTTTGTAAAATTGAAAATACTTATTTCGTGACCTACCTATATTATTAATATTAAATCTTTATTATTTTTTATCTTTTATTTTTGAAGTCGGTTCTTATTAACGTAGTTATTTCATAATATTATCTTGTCACGTCATGGATCTACGTCTAATCTGTCTAATTCAGGGTTTCCTAAAATATGGGTCGCGACCCACAATAATAAAAAATTGTATTCAACCTTAGTCATTTATTCATATTTGTAACAGTTAAATGTCCTTTAGGTGGGTCCCGAGCTTGGGAACTTTTTTTAGATGGGTCGTAGCCCAAACAACTTTGGGAACCACTGGTCTAATTAATAATTATAATGATGTTTTTTATTTAGAATATTTTTCAATATACCTACTTAAAGGTTTGAGTTGCCATTATACTCTGTATGTAACTTTGCTTGTAGATTCTTCAAAATACTTACTGATTTAAGTTATTTTAGTAATTCTGCTTTATACAAATTAATAAACTTTTTTAAGTATATGCTATCTCATTTAGAATGAAACACAAAGGAAAGAGATAGAACATTTTGTAAATGTCAGATTAGTCCAAATATCTCGTGACGTTTTCAATCAATGTTTTTCCGAGGAATGGGTTAAAAGTCTTTAGAAATGTCGTGTACAAACTAATCTGACGACACTAAACGTGTTTTGTCTCTTTCTGTTATTATCGTTGAAAGAAGATAGCGAGAACTTAAAATCAGTTCAGTGAGTGCACATCAAAATCACAATCATTATAATAACATAAATAAATTATTACAATTAATATGTATAGTAGTACATTTAAATTATGCGCTACGGCTGTGTTCGTCAAGATTCGGAAATCCGAATGTATTTCAAAGATATCTAGGTATATAGAGTTGTTATTACATATTTAATCATTCCCCTTAAATTTAGATTAGGCCAGCCAATTCAAAGATAAAAGTATTAAATGTAAAAAATGTAAAGACGAAGCGCATAATTTAAAAAGTAGTACTGTGTAATAACTATAACACAGTGTATAATTTTACCTAAAATCTTAGGACAAGTTGATCTATGGTTATTACTAAAACAGATTGTTAATAAATAATATAAATGAACAGTAAATTCGCAATGCAAAACCAATTACACCATATTAAAAGCAATAAAACATTCATTACTTATCGCTGGTTAACAGGTTCGATAATCGGATTGTGAGGTTTACGAGTATGTTTATCTTCATGTAGGCAATAAAATATACAACAAGACAAGCAACGTGTACATTTTTTATCTTTATGTATAAAACAAAGCCAAGTTTATTACAACACTCAAACCTGGAGAACCGCTGAACCGACTTCAGATATTGTATTTTTTGGATTCGCTTTAGGGTAAAAAATAAATAATTTAAATCTTAGAAAAATTAAGCAAAACAATCATGTTGTACGGGCGGACGGTATGTAGTTCGCCGGTACAGTAAGTAAAAAGAAAAATGTTATAAAGACATGTGTATAAATTATTAATCATTTTGTTGTCTTCGCCTTTTGCTGATTTAAGATATTGTCATTCGCATTAAAGCATATTCGCATTTGCATGGTGGTAGAGTAAAAAGACAATAGCGAGCACCATTGAGAGGAAAGGATAACATAACAGAGGTACCAATCTTTTGAGGAGGAAAGCGTTTTTTTATGTGATGAGATAGCAAGCGTGCAATAAAATCTGCTAGTAGTAAGCGATAACCATTGTCTACAAACACCATAGATGTTGTAGGTGCGTTTCTGTCTTGTGGCCGTGGTGTTAGGACAATAATTTGTCAAGTCTATCGGCTACTCACAGGAATAATAAATAAATAAATAAACATCCCTGGACTTTGTTTTATAACTGGACCTATATCGCCTTATTAACACACACGAAGTAAAGTACTCCAAGGGTCAACCTGGTATCATTGTCTTTAAATGAATGAATATCTCTGGACAAATGGCACAAATTGAATCTAAATATAACACCAAAGTAAGCAAATGTGGTTGTGTTGTGGGTGTTAGTCAAGGATATACCAGATGGATACCAGAATAAATTTAATAAACACCCAGACCCGGAAATGCAGTAATCTAAATGTTCATCACATAAATGCCTACCCCCATCGGGAATCGAACCAGAGCCTCGCGGTTGGTCGATGTAGTTAGGCGTTTACGCTAGCCACTCGACCAACGAGGTGGTCAAGGCGGTGGAACACTATCCGGATAAATTGCAACGAGGCACTCTGCTCTGATCTTGATGGGAATGATCCATTTGACGTTTGGTTGCCTTTTACTAGACGCCATGTACCTACACTGGTAGATAGTCTATTCTACATATGAGACCTGGGTGCTGATTATGAATCTCAGTTGCCAAATCAAAATAGAAAAGTATACATCAAATAGCTTTCAAATGACGTCATTAGTGTTTACTATCTCTATTATATTTCTGTTCGTCACTGGAGATAACAAATGTAAAACACGTCATTTGACAGCTATTTCATGTACACATTTCAATACTGTGTTGGCAACGGAGATATATAATCAGCACCCTGGATCATCACGGGCACTGCTAGGTAGTTCTCTATCTATCTATGAATGATGTAACATAACCAAAGTAAGCGATTTATATGTATGATACAGCAGTTACTCAACCATCTTACACATGTTTATTCAAATAAAATCTATATGTGTGTTTTTCCCCTACCTTCTAAACGGCTGGAATAATATGGTTGGAAATTCGTATGTATATAAATGTGGTTTCAGTAGGTAAGTGGTCACCAAATAAAGACGGTGGTAAGTTAACCAAGTTAGCTTGTTTATCTATAATATAGTAATTACGTATTAAGATATTATAATAATACGTGATGCCAAAACTTTGGACCCCTTTTTACTAAAATAGCGAGGACGCAGGAGCATAAAATTTAGCACGCTTACAGTTTATGTGTAGGAGAAGTGCAGAAAGCTAATATTTTTCAATAATAATGCTTATAAAGCACATTAAATCAATAAATAAAGCATTACCCACACTACCATGCATGTGACATACACAAACAAATATATTGATGATAACGATAAAAGATCACAGATGGCGCACCAAAAAGTTTGGAAACAAAGTAGTTGGTCTTGAGAAATGAAGATGGCGTTCTTAACAAGACATTAAAACTTATTATGTTCGAATTTCGACCAGTAGTGTTAGTAAATACGAAATAGTATGATAAGTTGGAAATTTTCACTCGTATCATATACTTAAATGCTTTTCCTGTCGATTAAAAACCGGGCGCCATCGATGAATTTATTCTATCCGCTATCAACGATACCTATGATGATGAAGAAAGGGGCTTAAAAAATATTGTAACAGGTTTGTAGTAATTTGAATAATCTTTTCTTCAACCCCTCATAAAAACATTACCAAAACATACCATCTAGCGCGGAGAATTATAATGAAGATCACTGACATCTTGGTGATAGGAATAGAACAGTGATTCAATAGAGAATAAATTAAAATATTGGTTTTTAAAACTTACAAAATTTGCATTGCAAATATTTTGAAGTTTCAGTAAACTTTTACACAAATTGCAAATATCATAAGGTAAAATCGAGTTTCTAGGTGGTAGAGTTTCGCAGCGACTCGCCCGGATTGGTACCACTGCCTTACCTATTCCTGCCGCCATAACGTCATGACGTGTTCCGGTTCGGAGGGTAAGGTAGCCGGTAAACTTACTTTTGCTCGAGGCCTAACATCCTGACCTCAGGTCGGCAACGCACCATTGCCATCTTTGATGTCTCTAGGCGGCGTGAATTTCTTACCATCAGGAAATCCGTCTGCTTGTTTGCCTTTCTATAACATAAAAAAAACGACATTTAAGATAGCGTAGCAAAAACTGAATTTATGGTAATCAGAAACGTTTATAAAAGTTGCAAATATTATTTGACAAAAAACCGATAAAGGCTTGTAAAAGTATCAAAACAATGTAAATATTATCATCCCTTGAATACTAGCGTCACTGGTGAAACTAGACTAGTATTATCTCTACAGTACCAGTTACTAAGGGCAGTATTTTTAAACGGATATAACTTAGGAACCTTCTAGGAAAAGAATATTTATTCCATAGAAGTTTTTTCACGCTCATATTCCCAAAGAGATGAGCAGAGTCATAATTAGGACATCCACGACTTAAGTGCCAAAATGTGATAGATGACAAGCCTATTGCCAACCGGGCACATATACAATCCCTGTCAACTATATCTTTTTTGAAAATTGAATATAAACATTTTCTACTTTTTTGCCCGACCCGGGGATCGAACCTGGGACCTCTTTAGTTAAGTCCAATGCCAGGCCGTTAAACCACGACGTTTCATTCCCTAAAGGCTTTTATATTTACATTACCGTGCTCGTGGTGCTGCTGATGTCCGGGTGTGACGACTATCATGTGACCCCATTATCCGTTTGCCTCCTCTTATATAAAAAAAACTTTTAAAAATAAAATATATATGGTTTGTAAAAGTGAATATCTTATATATAAAAATCTCGTGTCACAATGTTAGTTACCATACTCCTCCGAAATGACTTGACCGATTCTCATGAAATTTTATGATTAAATCACATTAAAAAAGTAGCAGAACAAAGTCTGCCGGGTCAGCTAGTTTTGTATAATTCCTCAGAGGTTTGACCAACACAAATTAAATCATCAATGTTGTAATTGAGGTTGTTGTTAATGTTTGTTCCGCCTTTGGAGATTTTATCACACAATGGAAATGTATATGTATGTTGTAAGCTGTATAAAAAAACTAGTAGTTACCCGTTACCCCTCGTCAGTTTGTGTGGTCAATCTCCCCGTGTTGGTCTAGGCTTTTTTGCAGAATAGACCATCTGCCTTCCTGCCAGGCAGCTCGTAAAAAGCGAGCGAGCTTATTCACTAGCACTGTGAGCACCGTGATATCTCACTAGGCAGTAGAGTTTCGCAGCGACAAGTTCGGATTGGTATCACCGCCTTATCTATTCCTGCCGCCATAAATTCAGTGCTTGCCGTTGACGTGTTTCGTTTGGGAGGATAAGGTAGCCGGTATACTTACTTTTTCACCTCAGGTTAGCAACGCATCATTACTACTACTTCTTACCATCAGGAAATCCATCTATTTGTTAGCCTTGCAATACCATAAAAATATTGTCAAATTGACTGGATTTTATCCGAGAGTAGTTTCAAGAGTCTTCAAAACTCGCGCTTTTATGAAAACGGAAAAACGTGAAGGAAGCTAAGCTGATTTTCAAAGATCGTGATTTGGGACTCGATACTCTCTGCCTACCTTGTTAGGGACTTGGAGTGAAGATAAGTAGTTGTATCGTTTACAAGCAGTAGTTTATGTCAAATATTTTTTTATAAAGAACAAGCATACTGCTGTTCTGAGCGTAAGAGACAAGCTATGGATGCCATAGTCCTTATAGGCGTATCGCTGTCCTGTGGTAATAGGCCTAAAGTGTAGGTCCGGCTACCCTTACTTACTGACCAGAGCACAGCACTCTACTCCCAGTGGTCATGTAGATAATGACCAGTTTAACCCATGCTCACCTCCAGGAAGAGAGGAAGGTTGTCTATTCTACAAATAGGATCTGGACCAACACTGATAAAAACTATATGATTATTTCAACTTATAACGTTATGGCCTCTATGGTCTAGTGGTCCGATGTAGGACTAGATTCCAAAGGACCCGAAATCGATCCCTGGGTTGGTTTAAAATAAGAAATCGTGTTTTTTTTCTTATAAAAGCAACGTTGTCCGGATAGGATATGACCCTGTTGGCGATAGGCTTGCTACCTATCACAATGTGGGACTTAGTGTCTTCAGTTAGCCGTGCCTCCTCTCTCCCTTCTCTTCTCTCTGCCTGCCTATTTGGGGATATGTGCATGAAGGTACTTAACCTTACGAATATTTTTTATAACCAGACAACCATGAACACTTCCACTCCCATAAATCCCCCACTCTCTTCCCTAAGGTTTGTTAACTCCTAAGCACTTTATTAGATAAGGTATGATGGTTCACTTTACATTTACATTTGCAATGTCAGTTTTTTTTTACTGCTTATAACGTAAATTTTAGGTTTGAGTAACTTGGCACTTTATCTGTCCTATTAATAAACATAGACTAAAATACTCCAAGGTTCAACCTAGTATTAGTCCTTAATGCTGTGATAACAACTTAACGTTGTTTTTTACTTTAGTATTGATTTATTAATAAGTCAGAGTCCGTCTTATTAATAAAAATGAACTAACGTGGGAGTAAAATTAAATTGATATCATGGTTTAAATTAATTATAGCCTATATCATATTGTAATAAAGACAATAATACCAGGTTGAACCTTGGAGTACTTTACTTCGTGTATGTTAATAAGACGGTATAGGTCCAGCTATAAGACAAAGTCTGGTTAAGTAAGTATCTTCACGCCCATATCCCCGAAGAGGTAGGCAGAGGCACAGCCAGGGCACCCGCGACTAGCCGAAGACAGTAAGTCCCACAATGTGATAGGTAGCAAGCCTATTGTCAACCGGGCACAATTCCAATCCCGACCAACATTTTTTTTATTAGAAAATTGGAAAAATCCAATTTTCTTTTTGTTGGCCGACCCGGGATTCGAACCCGGGACCTCACGCAGTCAAGTCCAACACCCGGACCGCTAGACCACCGAGGCGACCACAAAGTCTGGTTCTTATAATAATCATAACTCGAGAGCTGATGGATCGTCTTTTAAAATATTTTATTTGAGTTGACTATAGCGCGGAATACTCGAAGAACTTTTTTTTTATTAAGATTACATTCAAAGATCGCCAGGAATACTAAACACCTAAAAAAGGCGTCCTATTACAAAAAATATGTCATGTAATTTACTTACATACAAATCTTCACGCCAAGTCCATTACTTGGTAGACAGTGTCGAGTGCCAATCCTCAAGATCCTGACAGAACTGCCTGGCTTCCTACACATTTATTACCCTTTTCATACAAACACGACGGTTTCGAAGACGCTTGATACTACCCTCGGAACAATTGATCGTGTAATGTCAACCTTGGTCTCCTCGGGTACCTGCATTCCATCCACATTCGCATTGTATATCTGTTTTGTTAATCTTACATCTGTCATTCTTTCTAAATAACTGAACAACTAGCACCAGCGGAGCATGCCTTTTCTAATTTAAACACCAACACTTTCTTTCAATCCCACTCTTTCTCGGATCACACTGTTGCGAATACATTCAGTGAGCATAACACTACAGATTTTTCGTCGCCTCATTTCGACCGCACTTATCTTACATAATATATAATTTAAGCTCAATAAAATGCTCAAAACCGACAGCAATATCATCGTAATTTGATAGATCAATTTTCGGAAGTTAGATAATGATGCCAACACAGTCTTATAATAAACTATCAACATTGATAAGTAGTTCAATGATATACTAGGTGGTAGAGTTTCGCAGCGACTCGCCTGTCTTGGTACCACTATCTATTCCTGGCGCCATAGCGTCAGCGCTTGCCCTTGACGTGTTAGCGTGATTCGGTAGAAGGTAAACATACATTTGCTCGAGGCCTAACATCTCAGCCTCAGGTTGGCAACGCACTAATACCATCTTTGGTGTCTCTAGGCGGCGTTAATTTCTTAACCGTTGCCTTGCTTATAAAAAATCATTTCAAACATGACAATTGTATAGATTACAAATAATTCAAAAACTACAAGTCAGACTGCAGCTAAGTTTATACAGGGTTACTGTGAAAGGACCGGCTGAATTTTATTATAAGGGGGTAAAGACTGAAATGGTGTTGCGTATTAAATATTACTGCTAAATTGTAATATTTACTTTTATAAACATTTATTCAAATCATTCCGCAAACATGCTTCACTTGTTGTCACGCTATTTCATACCTAGTACGAGTCATGACGTCACCAGTCCGTGAATGCGTTGCGGTAGAAACCAGTTTTATGCTCTGTTTACGTTATATTATAACCACGCATCTTGTATTTTGCGTCGGATAAAAATTGTACATTGTTTTTTTTTTTAATTTTATGTTTTTTCATATATGAGGCTTTTGTGGTCTAGCGGTCCAGGTGTTGGACTTGACGATCCCCGGTTGCCCGGTTGGCGAAAGGCTTGCCACCTATCACATTGTGGGGTTAAGTGTCTTCGGCTAGTCATGGGTGCTCTGGTTGTGCCTCCCTACCTTTTCGAGGATATAGGGGTGAATATACTTATTTTTCATAGATCAAAGCTCTTATCGATTTCGAATCGTTTTTCAAAATGTTGCTGGTGCTTTAGATATTACCATGTATAGCAGAGGTTCCCAAACTTATTTCATGTAACGCCCACTTTGAACGCTCAGTTGTTTTGTAGCGCCCCCCCCACCTTCGTTTTTTTCTTGTCAATAACCTCAATAACATATTTGTTGCGCCTAGTTTAAAAAAAAAATTTTTTTTCAAGATTTATACCACCCCCCTCTAGGCTTCCAGCGCCCACAAGGGGGCGTTATCGCCCACTTTGGGAAAGGCTGATGTATAGGAATACCTCGAAATGGTGAGAAATACCTTCCCAAAATAGAACCATCAAAATCTGTTCTTTATTAGCTGAGTAATAGCGTAAGAAAATACACTAAAATTAATAACCTCCTCTTTTATAAGTCGGTCCAAATGGTCGAAGATTATGTTTTAACATTTGACCAAAACGATATCTTGGTCAAATGTTAAAACATAATCTATATATAAAAATAAATTCCCGTTTCGCGTGGTCATCGTATCCAACTTCGCTAATTCTTTGTTTGTTTTGTTATTTATTGCCATGAGAAGCTTCATATGAAGAAGAAAACCGTGAAAATAATAGGAAAATTTCGAAAAACAATGTTTTAATTCATAAAAACCTAGTAGCTATTAATGATGATACGAAGTTATCTGGATCGGCTAGTATTTAAATCTAAGTAATAAATTTGTATAAATAAAACGTTTTACTCACCATGATATAGTAGAAAATGTTGGTATAAATATTTTTCAACAAATTCTAATACACAATGTTAAGCACATAAATAAATTACATTTCATATTTTTCATCTCATTTCCTCATACCCTTAGAGATTTCCCAAACCAGATTGATTTCGACAGCCTTCAACATACACATAGACAGTAGGAACATATTATTATTCAAATGCGGTGTACTCCGCTGTAAAACCCAGCTATATGGGTTGGTTGTGAAATGAACCTCTGTATGAATTTAAAAAAACGAAATCGTATCGTATTCATGACGGCACCTCTATGTATAGAGTTGATCTTGACCTATTTATACAATTTTATATTGACCGACTCGTAGGTCGAGTGGCTAGCGTACACGCCTAACTACATCGACCAACCGCGAGGCTCGGGTGCGATTCCTGACGGGGGCTGGCATTTGTGTGATAAACATTTAGATGTCTGAATTTCCGGGTCTAGTTTTTCATTAAATTTATTCTGGTATCTATTTAAATATTTCTATGTATTAGAATCGTTAACTAATACAAGCATATAATTTGCTTACTTTGGGGTTAGATTCAATTGGTGTGACTTGTCTAGGGATATTGATTTATTTATTTATTTTAATGAGAGTACAAATATATATTGTTTTTAGTAGCGTTTTTATACCTTTCTGTGTTCTCCAATACACCAAAAGTATTAGAGGACAAAATTTGATACCAAAATGGTAGCAATATAAAAGACTAAGTTTGATAGTTTACTAGCTTCACTGTCTTAACCAAGACATGATAATAGCAACTATTGACACACAATAGACACCAATATTGTTTTGGTTGTAGCGTTGCCTGTTTCGTAAAATAGTTATAAATAGTGTAGTTTGGTTATCAAATGGGAGTCGATTTTCCTTTCTGAAATGTTTGTATAATTATTATGGCGACGAAATAGAATAGGCGACCATAGTTCCATATAAAACTATCTAGAAACCCATTGGAAAAACACATACAAAATTTCAACAAACTCGGCCCAGTAGCTTAGGAGTTAAGTGATACACACTCATTCAGAATATTTACTTATGTAATGACATATTACATTGACGTAAAAATATGTGAATGATATGAATGTAAATCTTAAGTTAATAAAAAAATTAAAATACTCTCGGAACTACTGATTTAAAAAGTCTGAGCTCAAATAATTAACACTGTATTAAATTCTAACAAAATGAGTTCACTTAAATGAAGAACTCATAAAACTGCTAAAGTCAAAAATGTTTGTGGTTACAAAATACGCGGACCTTTTCACCTTACTGCAACAGTTGCAAAGACATTGTAGTCAAATATGTAGTTAAATAAAAAAATGTACCACAGACAAACTTCTAGAATTTTGCCAAGTTAAATACAAACATAATGTTTTTAATCTTACAAAAAATATGTCGACTGATAAACTCCTAGAACTTCTGAAATAAATTATGTAAAATCTTCTATAATAATAATACGGCGGCAGAAAACCTTCGAAAACTACTGGAGTAATAAAAATAATGTACAAACTTCTATATTATTTTCGTTTATATTAGGTATTAATACGGCAGAAAACCTCCGAAAACTACTAAAGTAAAAAAAATCTTATTGTCTAAAATAATGCAGACTCCATTTTTTACTGCGTTAACTGCGAGTATAATGTTTCCAATTAAATAAAAATATATTACAGAAAAGCTCCTACAACTACTCGTTCTGAGATTCGAACCATCAATGCTTTGCTACTTATTTTTTATTACCAATATCGATGGCAAAATAAATAGAATCTAAGTATGTATAAAAGAAAATATTGTTAGTTTTTTTTAGTGTTAATTACACTATTTATAACTCAATAACAGCTGAACCGATTGGGCTGAAAATTGATGGGGAGGTAGCTTTGAACCCGGAAAACGACATAGGATACTTTTTATCCTGTTCTATTCTGAGAAAACTGGGAAACACAATATTTAATTTTTTCCAATACAAACTGAACGGACGGAATGACGTTCTAGAACGAAGCAGCTAGTAAAATAGTAAATATAAAGATTCACTTTATTAACTATGAAGTATGAAGGACAACAATTAACAGTTTTGTATAATAGATAGCAAAGAGTGACGAAATTCTAATTATCTTTTAACGTTTATCCGAATGTCCGTCAAAATATGCAAAATATAGTTTAGAAACGCGAAATGAGTAATGTAAGCATTAGGTTATAATTAAGCACCTAGTATTTTTAACAGACATTTACCTTGTTCTTTGAACTGATGTCAAATTTATTGCAGTTTAAATTTTAACCTACTTAAAAAAGAAGGAGGTTGTTCAATGGTCAGTTTGTATTTGTCTCGTGTAACTATCAAAAAATGTTTGTTGTACTATTTACTTGACCAACACACAAATTAATTTTTATTTCAAGATAATAACTATTCAAAATACATTTTTAAAGTACATCATATTACTGGTCAAAACTATAATCAATGGGTTATAAAAGCCTCATATCTTTCGTGCCTTTAAGGTCCTATTACTGGTGATAGAGTGCAATAGCAACTTGTAGTTGAGCTACCGATTGTTTCGCAATATTCGGCCGCCATTTTGTTGTTCTATTTACTTGACCAACACACAAATTAATTTTGATTTCAAAATAATAACTATTCAAAATACATTTTTAAAGTACATCATATTACTGGTCAAAACTATAATCAATGGGTGATAAAAGCTTCATCTCTTTAGTGCCTTTTAGGTCCTATTACTGGTGATAGAGTGCAACAGCAACTTATAGTTGAGTTACCGATTTCGCAATATTCGGCCGCCATTTTGGTGCCTGCTTAATTTTAATCCCCGACGGAAAAGGGGTTGTATAAGTTTAACGTATGTGTTTGTATCTGTGTGTTTGTTTGTATTTGTATAACTTTTTAACGGATGGACCGATTTCGATGCGGATTTATCATTTGAAAGCTAACGTGATCGAGGTGATTCTAAGCTATATTGCGTGCAGGTTGTATTGGGATTCATTGATGTCATTCAGAGGTAGTCCCGTGTACATTCGGTCAAGGTCCGATTAGTGGATTGTGATTAATATTCATTAATATAGAGGTGGTTCTATATACATTCGATCAAGATCCGACATGTAATTTACGTGTAACATTTTATTGTACTTAAACTACGTGGTATTAAAATTCAAATAATAAGCAATTATCGTCTGAAATTAAACCTTTTTATGTGACAGAGAACAAGCAAGTCTCTTGATGGTAAGAAACGACCGTAGCCTATAGGCACCATAGATATCACTGGTGCATCGTTTTTGTAAGGCCGGAAGGAAAGCCTACTTTGAAAGTTTACTTATCTACTACTCTAGACTGGAACATGACTGGAATAAATGCTGTAGTGCACTTTACCACCAGTAGTCTTGGGACCTAAGCCTCTTTCGAGCTATCTGCATGTATCCAATAAGCCAGGTGGTTTATTCTAATCAGAACCCAGACCAACACGGGTTTAATAAATATTATGAATCGCACAAAATATAATAATTACAAAAAAAGGTGTGTGTGCGATTCACACACGGTAGAAGTGAAGCTTCGGTAAATCAACAAAAGAATGAGATGAATGTATATTTGTGTCTCTTACCTGCAAAAGAATGAGATGAACATACATTTGTGTCTCTTACCTGTCGTTTTTCCGTTGCACCCGTTTTGAAATCACGATTCTAAAGAAGTTTCACTTCAAAAAGGACTTTATACTGTTTTGTTTGAAGTAATTTAATCGTTTAATTAAATATGTTTTAGCGAAATAGCTAAAAGAAAAGATAAAAAAATGTTTTGACTAGAAAAACACGATAAGCTCAGCAAGTAAGTAAATTTTTCAGTTGTTTCACAAAATGCAAAAATGTTGAAATTATATCAACCCATTTTTTAGTCATTTTCAAAATTATTTACACATACACGTTTGAAATTATATGAACTTAAAAAACATTATTTTTAAAATATTCTACTTTATCATAATTATGATAAAACTCAAATGTTGAAACATTTTAAATTTGTATCTGTAAAAAGTTGAAGCGATTCGTGGAGAAAATATTTTTATAATGCCACTAACATGTGTGTACCATATTCAAAATCAAAACTAAACAGATTTAACTACTAAACGAGACTAAACAGACAGAGAGTTTATATAGATTATTACGTTCGGTTAGTTACGTGTCGAAATCACTTTTGGTCTAAAAATGGTCGCCTCTGTGGTCTAGCGGTCCGGGTGTTGGACTTGACTGCATGAGGTCCTGGGTTCGAATCCCGGGTCGGCCAACATAAAGAAAATTGGATTTTTCCAATTCTCTAATTAAAAAAAATGTTGGTCGGGATTGGAAATGTGCCCGGTTGGCGATAGGCTTGCCACCTATCACATTGTGGGACTTAGTGTCTTCGGCTAGTCGTGGGTGCCTTGGTTGTACCTCTGCCTACCTCTTCGGGGATATGGGCGTGAAGATACTTTACTTTACTTTACTGGTCTAAAAATTTGTTTCTCTTAGTTACCAATAGAGGCGCTGTTCAAAGTTTTCATACAAATAATTTACAGAAACGGTAGCGAGTATAAAGGCCTTGCTATTTCGTGAAACGATTCTGATGTCAGATTATGAAGTTTTATCACTGAAACTTAAATTCTCACAACATTTTTTATTATTTTGTAATTATTATAGCTATTGTCATTTAAATCTCTCAATCAAAAACACCAAACGTCACGTTAGTTTGTCGAATTGTAAAACGCTATCTACTTTCAAAATTGTAATTAGATATTTTTAGGTAAATATGTATTTAAATAACAAACTGTTATTTAACTGGCAGCATAGAATATAAGCATAGGTAGATTTTTGCAACTTAACTTTAAAATAGCTCTCCTCAACCGATTGAGCTGTTTTTTTTTTACATATAAAAAAAAAGTAAGTATCTTCACGCCCATATCCCCGAAGATGTAGGCAGAGGTACAACCAAGGCACCCACGACTAGCCGAAGATACTAAGTCCCACAATGTGATAGGTGGCAAGCCTATCGTTAACCGGGCACAATTCCAATCCCGACCAACATTTTTATTATTAGAAAATTGGAAAAATCCAATTTTCGTTTTGTTGGCCGACCCGGGATTCGAACCCGGGACCTCATGCAGTCAAGTCCAGCACCCGGACCGCTAGACCACAGAGGCGATACACATATTGCGATATTTACATTTATATGCGATATTTTACATACACATTTATGTTTAATGACAATGAAAGGAGAAGATATGAGCTGATATGATAATGGTGGTGGAAGATGGAACATAGATGCTCCTAAAATTCTCCAAAGTTATCCTATCGTGTTTGGGCTTATTTAATACGTCTTGAATAGTAAATACTTTTCTGTTCTCCTACTTCAAATAGCCTTTACGAATAAAAGCTTGTCACAAAAATGCACTTTTATCAAAAACTTATTAATTCACTAAATTAATTACTACCTCACTTACCAAACTTACTAAGTTAGTTTTTACTTTACTTACATACATACTTATCTTCACGCCAAGTCCCTTACGGGGTAGGCAGAGAGTATCGAGTGCCAGACCTCACGATCCTGACAAACCTGTCTTGCTTCCTTCACATTCATAACCCTTTTCATACAAACACGCCGGTTTCGGAGACTCTTGACACCACCCTCGGATAATATCCGATTGATCTGATCGTGAAATGTCAGCCTTGGTCTCCCCGGGTACCTACATCCATCCACATTCGCATTGTATATCTGCTTTACTTTACTTAATAGATGAATTGTGCAAGTGAAATGTATACATTTGAAACTTTATGGACTATTAAGTGACGGGTAACTCTTCTCATGAAAAGATACAGTCAGCTATAGACACAGAAAATAGGGGCTATAAATCAATTTTTCATCCCCCTAAATGTTAAGGGTGGTCCACCCCTAAATTTTTTTTTGTAATTTTCAGACAAAATTTGTTGTTTTTATTTTTGTATGATACAGCATATAAAAGTTCATACAACCCAAAATTTTCACCCTTTTATCACCAACCCCTATTTTTTAATAGTCATTTTAGTAATTTAATCATTTTTTATCCCGGGTCGATAACTGATCAATCGTCATTTAAATAGTTATATGGCTAAACAACGTTTGCCGGATCAGCTAGTAGTACATAAAAAAACTTGAATAAATTTAGTCTAGCCACAAAAACAAGTAAATTATTTACTAATAATAATAGGATTGTTAGAGTAATACACCCACTTGGAAATCCTTCTAATTTTAAAATGATGTTATGAATACTAAAAGTTTTGAAAATGTGTAGTTTTCACTTTTTCACGTATAAACTATTGAACAGGTTTACATTAAATTTTTATTAATATAATTTATTCGTCAAATAGTCCATAGAAAATACTAATAAACTTAAAACAAAAAAAAATTGGACCACACAAAACCTATTGTTAGCTACAAGGATCATCTCGATCATCTCGATCATGTCTGCTTTCAAACTAAAAAATCCGCAACGACATAAATCAAATTGTTTAAGAGTTATGATACCACAGATACACAGAGACACATCAAATTTATAACACCCATATTTTTCGTTGGGTATCAATAATATTTTTATAATTTCTACAAATAGCAAAGCAACAATTTCAATAATTAGGTTAACTCACAACCGGACTTATAGTATCTTACTTATCGACATTCGTATTAACACGTAGGTACAACTCAAAAATCACTTGTCAGTTCTAAATGAGCTGAAAAATGACTTTGCAAAAAAAGAATCATAAAAATCATTTGTGTAATTATGTAACAAACTTACAAAAAGCTACTCTATCTTTCAAGGTGAATCAAACTACTCATGGTGTTTAAATTTGATTAAGAAACCCATTGCGGACAAACACTACCCTAATAAAATACTAATATAATATTAGTAATATTATACATGCAAAAGTTTGTATGTTTTTTGTTACTCCTTCAGGCGAAAACTGGGTAATCCGATTTTCATGAAATTTGGCTCACACGTGGAGGGTAACTTGGATTAATAACACATAGGATAACTTTTATCCCGAAAAAATATTCCAGTGGGGCTATTAACCACGCGGGCAACGCCGCGGGCAACTACTATATATATACATTTTTTATGCCCATATCTGATACGTCTTGAGATTTTGGTTAAAAATTGTTATGAAATCCTAATATATATATCATATCGTATCAGATATGGGCATAACAAATAGGATGATGTTGGGAATTTCAGAAGTCCAAATTGCCAACTTCCGATTCCAGCATAAGATCAGCTCAATGTCATAATAGTTTTGTATTATTATTGGATTTACACATTCAAAATTTCATATAAATCGGTAACAGGTCAGTCGATCAAATTCAATTTGACCCAGACAAATATACATTGCGAGTTAAATAAAATCTTGTAAAAAGGAATGAAAGCTCTATCTATAATCCATGCACAGTTTTGATCGCACATCACAAATATTCCTAAATGTATAAAAAAAAGTATCTTCGCCACCACATACATTCATTCACCCGAATAGATAGGCAGAGGCACAACCAGGGAACTCACGACTAGCCGAATACACTAAGTCCCACAATGTGATAGGTGGCAAATCTATCACCACCCGGGCACATATCCAATCCCGGCTAACGTTATATATAGAAAATTACAAACAAAGTTTTTTTTTGCCCAACCCGGAGTTCGAACCCGCGAAGTCAAGTCTGACGCTGGAAATGCATAAAGTTCAAACTCATACAATTAAAAAGTTAATACTTGAATTATGATTTATAATTAGTTATAATAGACAATAGTTACATTATTATTTTTTACCAAAATAAAAAAACTCAAACAATTTAGAATGTTAAAGCTTGAATTTTCGAAATATGATTTATTAGTAGTTAAGAAAAATAGTTTTAATACTATTTTTTACCAAAGTAATAGCAAAAGTAAATGATAACTAATCGTTATTTGTAATGGAATTGAATATAAATTGAATACATAAAATGGTATCTTATGTAGGTGAAAGTCTAATACTTAAAAAATAATACTTACACAACACATATCAATACGTTCTAAGCGAGTGAAAGAACTTTTGAACTCTTATTCTACGGTCATGATTGGGAAAATCTCGGCACGATCCTGGGTTAAGGAGTCGAATAAAGCACGAGAGAGGGGCTCAGAAAATAAATACACATGCGCAGCCGCAGCTAAGGCAGTCGCGGCAGCGTGCACCTCGGTATCAAAATGAGGACGCTGGCGATTACGGTGGGTGCTTAAGTGTTGTGATGTGAATCTTATCGATAAAAAGTGAATCTTGTGTAGAAATTCGATTTGAAAAAAGTTTTTTACTTAAAGCCTGTTAAATTTTGCAGTTTGAGAAAATATAATCTGATTAAAATAAAAATAGTTTGGAAATTGTTTAAACAATTTTTATAAAATGTTTTATTTTCAAGTGAATAATAGTTTTGTATTTTTAAAATATTAAAATTATGTTGAATTTGGAAATAGTTCGGAAAAATAATGCTGATTACTTTCACTTGGGAAACAAAACATTTTTTTTGAAGTGCGTGTTTGTTTGTTTGTTTTTTACTGCATCTCAATGGACTAAATTTGATTTTTTTTTATTTTTAAGAACTGAAGTCTAAATTAATAACAAATCTATATTTCATCAAAACCTCTCACATTTTTAATTGTAGGAATAATGTGAAGCTTTAATTTTGCTAGGGCAACGACTTAAATTCATCATATACAATATGTAATATTAATATTACATAACATTGTATAAGATGAACGAAAATACTACAAACCTCTTACCCTTTTTTTTGTTTTGCAGGTTTTACTGGCGTTTGCCATCGCAGCTTCTTTCGCTGTACCAATCCAAAAAACAGATGAGGAATCTGAATTAACAAGGCAAAAAAGATCCCCTGAACCATCGCCTGGCTGGCACTCGGAACCGGAAGGTGTTTGGAAAAAGAAGCTTGTTTGGAAAGAGGACTGGAAACAGATTTGGAAAACAGAAAAAAAACTAGTTTGGAAAACTGAATGGAAAAAAGAAAAAGAACCCGCCTGGAAAACTGAACAAGTGCAACAATGGAAAGAAGAACAAGTTCCGGCCTGGAAAATCGTGAAAAAACCAATATGGAAAGAAATCCAAGTACCAGTTTGGAAGGAAGTTCAAGTACCTGATTGGAAAAAAGTGTGGAAACCAGTGTGGAAAGAAATCCAAGTCCCAGTTTCTAAGGAAATACAAGTGCCCGAATGGAAACAAAACTTTGTCCCTGAATGGGTTAAAGAAGGAGTACCCGGAGAAAAGTACTTAGGCAAGGACGACCATGGTTGGGAATACACCAGTCACGACTTATGGAGGAAGAAGCTTGTGTGGAAACCAGTATGGAAAAAAGTTTGGCGAACAGAACACAAACAGGAATGGGTAACTGATAAAAAATTAGAGTGGAAAGAAGAGTGGAAACAAATTTGGAGAACAGAAAAGAAGCAAGCTTGGGTAACGGAAAAGAAGCAAGAATGGGTTGAAGAAAAGGTTCAAATTTGGAAAACAGTTAAAAAAGAAGTGTGGGTGCCAGTACAGAAGAAGATCTGGGTAGAAAAATGGAAACAGATTCAAGTACCTGTGTGGAAAACCATCGAAGTCCCGGCGTGGAAAAAGGTATGGAAGCCTGTTTGGCAAAAAGTTTGGGTACCAATCCACCACGAACACCACGGTTGGGATTAACTTTAGGTAACAACTTTACATAATTGTACATATAGCAATATTCAATTAGCAATATAAAATAGTCATTCGTTAATTGTTACCAGTTACAATTGTTACCGAAAAACCAAGAAATCTTGTGTTTTTTATTTTGTAAATATTTTGTTAAACATCGAATTTATTAGGTGGTGCTGGTAGGTAATCTATTTGCCAAGCAAATACAATATCTTCGGGCCTACGCGAAAGTGATTTTATCGAAACTAATATTTTTCTGGCTAGCGAATGTAAAATTTTAATCCTGTGTGCATTTCATTCGAATAAAAACTTGTTACAAGTTTACAAAATCGTATCGATTTATGTCGATAATAAATCGATATGATCGACATAATTTATCGATATTTTTTCTTATCTAAAAACTCAAAAAAACGCGTAGTCGGAAGATATTATACCAAGTGTCTGTGACTTTTTAATTTTAAGAGGCTATTAGTTTAGGAGCTTAAGTATCATAACCATGACGTCTCCTTTATTCATAAATATTTATCTTTTATAATACTTCACATAATAAGACTCTTTTAAATATTTTTTATACAAATTCAATTATAGAAATATGTTTTTTTTCTTAGTAAAAGACCTTAAAATGATAAACTAGTAAATACATTATATAATTTGATTTCACAAAAAAAATTCAAAAAAAATGAAATTCTTTCGTAAAAAATATTATTTTGTATTTTGTTAAAAATTCGTAAACATTTTTCATTTATTACGCCAATAACAGCTTATTTTTATAGTGTGATATTTATAAACAAAGGAGAAAAAATATACTCAATTCTGTTTTCCCAAAACGTTGTTAAAAATATTTTTGTTCTCGTTATCGTATTTTTTTACCAAATATATTTTATGTTAACTTTTTAGTTCTTAAAACGAAGACGTGTTAAATCGTGATTTGTATATAATAAATAGTACAAAATTTTTACGAAACATTTATTTTTATAGGAGGAAAATAAATGAATGATAAAATAAATGAATTTCATTTCTCTGGCAGTAGAATGCTGTAGTGTGTGTATGCTGGTAGAGATCCATCGCTTTACCAATCCTGCGGCCATAACTCTGGAACATTACAATGCTGTGCACTGACATGTATTAGTTCGAAGAATAAGATAGTGAGTAATACTGTGATCATAAAACAGCGACCCATCTTTAATGTTGGTGGTATTTATAGTGTTTATTAAGAGTAAGTATCTTCACCCCCATACCCCCGAAGGCCCAACCCCAGAGAGCACAACCAGGGAACCCACGACTAGCTGAAGAGACTAAGTGCCAAAATGTGTTAGGTGGCGAGTGTATCCCACACACATGTTTTTATTATTCGAACGTAGGACCTCAAGAAGTTGAGCCCGACGTCGGATCGCTAGACCACAGATGCGTTATAGTGTTTATTCGTTGTTTTATCCCATTAAAAACTTTTTAATGACCGGTTTTATTAATTTTGTAAATTTAACCAGGGAGTTCATGTGGCTGAGTTTAATATCTATGTCGATATGTAATAAGTGTAGATTTTTAAACTAACAGACGTGACAGACACAAACTATGTATAGGAAGTTTTCGTTTTAAGAGTTAGTTTTTATACATAATATAAAACAAAGTCGATTCCTCTGTCCCTATGTCCCTTTGCAAGCTTAAATCTTTAAAACTACGCAACGGATTTTTATGCGGTTTTTTAATAGATAAAGTGACTGACGAGGAAGGTTTAAATGTATATTTTTAATATTTATATTTTTAAAATGATGAATTGCCAACAGTTTGTTAACTTAACAGCGTTCATTATTAATACTCTATCTTCAGGTAGAGATGGGCCTTCTAGAGTTTCATGCTAAGATATTTTCATTAATATTGAAAAATAACAGTCGTTGTCCGGTAACTGATAAAATATATCTACCTCTTATCTTAGATAGGTTATTAATAATGGCCGTAAGTAAACTAAGTGGTCAGTCCCCAGATTTTCATCGCGGGCAGTGACGTAATGTCGGCGGAATTACATATTTTTGTAACATACGGATTTTTTTAAGACACAACACATATACGAGTAGCTTATTATTTTACTAGCTGCTACCTGCGGCTTCGCCCGCGTTTTCACAGAAACCCGGTGTGCGATCGGGATTAAAAATATCCTATATGTTAATCCAGGTCACAATCTATCTGTCTTCCAAATTTCAGACAAATCCGTCCAGCCATTCGAGCGTGAAAGAGTAACAAACATCCATACATCCATACTTACAAACTTTCGCATTTATAATATTAATAGGATGGTTCACTTTTGGGCTGGAACTTGAAACTTCTTTATTGCAAACTTACGGACTAGCCTTCCTTTCCAAGTGTCACACGATAATAAAGGTCTTTGCAAAACGACGGCATATATTGGTAAGATTTATGCTAATTCGGATAAGCCTTTTGCTGGTGAGGGATCCAGTTCCTTAAACGTTCCTGCTCCCATAATGACTGTCCTGTTCCATTCAGGAAGGTAAGGTAGCCAATAGACTTACAGAATAGACTTTGCACGCATTTACACAGGAACGCACCTATAACATCAGCTGTAGTGTGTATAGACCACGATTATTTTGCTATCATAAGAGCTGTGTCATTATTTAAACTATATCTATCATTATGGTCAAGGTGCTAGTGGTATATACTTAACCTCACTTCTTACTAGCAGTCTGGAGCTGACCTAGATTTTACGTGGGCCAGGTAACAACAGGC
>NJDC01000360.1:1625215-1638735 GCA_002245475.1 Calephelis virginiensis
GCCTTTTGCTGGTGAGGGATCCAGTTCCTTAAACGTTCCTGCTCCGATAATGACTGTCCTGTTCCATTCAGGAAGGTAAGGTAGCCAATAGACTTGCAGAATAGACTTTGCACGCATTTACACAGGAACGCACTTATAACATCAGCTGTAGTGTGTATAGACCACGATTATATTTGCTATCATAAGAGCTGTGTCATTATTTAAACTATATCTATCATTATGGTCAAGGTGCTAGTGGTATATACTTAACCTCACTTCTTACTAGCAGTTTGGAGCTGACCTAGATTTTACGTGGGCCAGGTAACAACAGGCAGAAAGGCGGTTTTGTTTTCTGTCAATTTCGTTAACTATCACTAAAGTATCTTAACGCCCATATCCCCGAAGACATAGGCAGAGGCATAACCACGACTAAATCCCGTAATGTAATAGGTGGCAAGCCTATCGCCAACCGGGCACATATCCTATCTCGAGCAACATTTTTTTATTAGGAAATTAGAAAAAGCCAATTTTATTTTTGTTGCCCGACCCGGGATTTGAACCCGGGACCTCATGCAGTCAAGTCCAACTACTGAACCGCTAGACCACAGAGGCGACATATATATTATAGTGAATATAGGTCATGACTTTTAAAGCGGTTTCTAAATCCCTTCGACTGCCATATTTTTTATGTATTATAATCGATTACTATGTCATTTCTGAACCAATTTAGAAAAAAACTTTTTTCATGTCAAGGAGCGTATTTCCGAAATAGTCTCGCAACCACCAAGTCTAGATCTGTTGTTGGAATGTCTGGAAAATGTCAAAAAATAAATACTAAACAAGAAATGTTAACTTCTTTTCGTGTACGATGAATTACATAGTAAAATCAAAGAGGCTTTTTTGCTGTTTTACTACGCTTGAATTATATTACTTACATCAGTGTCCTTCGCATTAAAAAAGCTAAACTAACATTAGGCAGTAGAGTGCTCTATAACAGCTTGGTAGTGTCACTGCTCGCTTTTTTCGTGTTCATTGTTGGATGTTATTGTAGAACTGCCAGATCATGATGCTAGGAAGAAGACCTAGATAAATGTAACGCACCATTGTGTAGGGTGGTAACAGGCGACAGCTATCTTGCTATCAGGACATGCACTATATATAGTCGTATGACAGTTTACTTATTGTTTTTTGAATTTAACCAACTATCCATTTCTCAATATTTCCTACCACAGAATCTCTTTATTCAACACTAGACCACAAATTATGTAATAGAACCAACTCACAAAAGACTTACTGACCGCAACATCAGGTATGTTTAAAAAAATATATGTTGTTGTGACATACTCTATACTCTGTGCCTACCATGTAAGAGACTTAGCACGGAGATATGTATAGCATGATTTATCAAGGGATTTATGCCTAGCAGTAGACTTGAAAAGTACTGTTTAAGGCATATCAAATAATCCCAAACACGAAAGGATTGCTGAGAATTTTGGGAGTTCCCAGACCACTTCCCGTCTTCGTCAATATCAGTAAATTATGTCATAACATTTCATTGTCATTAGATTATATTTATTTTCCTTGGATTTTATAAAGAATCTTGTGACGCTTTTAAAACTAATCCTTAAACTCATGTCTTTATGCCAAAAGGCAGCGCAAACGCGGCGATATTTAATTACAAAGTATCTTCACGCCCATATCCCCGAAGAGGTAGGCAGAGGTACAACCAAGGCACCCACGACTAGCCGAAGATACTAAGTCCCACAATGTGATAGGTGGCAAGCCTATCGCCAACCGGGCACATTTCCAATCCCGACCAACATTTTTTTTTATTAGAAAATTGGAAAAATCCAATTTTCTTTTTGTTGGTCGACCCGGGATTCGAACCCGGGACCTCATGCAGTCAAGTCCAACACCCGGACCGCTAGACCACAGAGACAATTACAATTTATGCATTATTAATTATTTTTATTAATTTCTCCGTGTTGGCCTGGGCACTTTTGCAGAACTTTTATATCTGCCTTCAAGTGCCAGGCAGCTCGTAAATGGCGAGCATAAGCTTACCGTCACTAACTCGCTACGACTCGCCCGGATCGGTACCACCGCCTGTTCCTTCCGCCATTATGTCAGCGTTAACCTTTGACGTATTCCGGTTAGTAGGATAAGGTAGCCGGTAAACTTAGTTTTCCCAGCTTCAGGTTGGCAATGTACCATTACCACCTATGGGGTCTCGGGGCGGCGTTAATTTCTTTCCATCTGAAAATCCGTCTGCTTGTTTGCCTTCTAATGTCAAAAATAATAAATAATAATAAATTTACTGGATAAGTTACACAAATTGAATCTAACCCCATAGTAAGCAAATAATATGCTTGTGTTATGGATGTTAGTTAACGATACTATTACATAGAAATACTTAAATAGATAGCAGAATACATTTAATAAACACCCAGACCCGGAAATGCAGACATCTAAATGTTCATTACACAAATCCCTGCCCCCGTCGGAAATCGAACCCGAGCCTCGCGGTTGATCGGTGTAGTTAGGCGTGTACGCTAGCCACTCGACCAACGAGGCGGTCAAAAAAATATATTATACCCATCTTAGTTCGGATATTGTTATCTGCCTTGCAGTTCGTAAGAAGCGTGCAGTGGTCGAAGTATAAGTCATCACTAACAAAACTGTGATAGAGTTCTATTCCGCAACTTGTCCGAGTAGGCAACCAACGCTTTATTAATTATTCCTGCTGCGATAATGGTTCTGTTATGTTCCGGTCTGGAGAGTGGGGTAACTAATGGACTTGCACAATGAGCCTTTCCCCTCCTGGAACAATCTTGAAATCATGGACTTACCTATACAAAAATAACGATCAAAATCTGTTCATTATTAACACGTTACAAACATACTACAAAAAATAGGTGCATGTTGAGGTAATAGTAGCGCATAATAGAGCAAGAAGTTTTACTAGGTTATGGCATTAAAAAACCTATAACAAAAAACACGTCTGTGTATTTAGGAACATATTTTTAAAAGCAACTTCATCATGTTAATTTTATGTGACAGATGCGCGCGCATCTTAAAAATTCACTTTCATGATTTTTCATAACGCGCCTAAAAAAGAATTGAATTTAAGAACTCCTCGTTTTGAAGTCGATTAATTAATCAATGTTGGTGTCATTTTATATAATTTTGTTCAGTAGAAGTGCACAAGGATTCACTCAGAAGTGCACTTCATGAACTCTTCTGAAGAAATTATGACAGCTTTTCTTTTCTTGCTTGTATTTCCTTGAATTGTTCAGGCCCAATTTTTTCAGATGTACACATGCAATGACTCAAAATCTGCCTAATGGAAAGCTTAGGTAGAGTCTAAACGTCACACTGAGCTACAAGAAGTTTGAACTGAATACTTCCAAATTATACTGTTCCGGAAAAACTAACTTGATAGAGAATTATTTAAATTTTTTGCAGTCAATTAATTAGTCAATGTTGGTGTCATTTTTATATATTTTTGTTCAGTAGAAAAGAAAATGAAGTGTTTATGAAATAAGCGTAAATTTTGTTTTCTGGATGCTGTCAAATCTCACTCAGTCAGCTTGAGTAAGGATGCTTACTTTTTACTTACTTACTTTACTTTAACTAATTTCCAGATTACTTCCAGTACTTTGCAGTACGAACAACAAATGAATTGGCTCTTTAGGGAATATCCACCATATAAGATTGGCAGCTCTTAGTAAATCTTGAGTAACGGTATGAGAATAAAGAAAGTGGGATTTCATTATGAAAACCCTGTGCGCATTCTTTGAAGTGTATCCTAGTAGAATATCAATAGACATGTAACTCTAAGACAATACTCAAGACTAAAAAAGGCTTTATTAAAACGTCTTTCTCCGTATAGGTCTGGGTCCACTGTGTAGAATAGATCATATGTCTCTCTGCTAGGATGCTTATAAAAGACTAGCAAAGGTTAATGTATAGATTTGCTCATGAGGGGATCCAACGTCTTGCCTATTCCTGCCGTCATAATGACTCTAACATGTTTCGATGGGAGGGCGGGTATCCGGTAGATTTACACAAATTGGCCTTTCGCCCTGGCCACAGGCGAATTAATAAATGGTAACTCCACATGGTTATTTGTATAGCCATTTAAAATTTGTTGTATTTGTCAAAATATTCTATATATGTGTAGAGCCACCATAAGAGATACAAAACGAGTAGACACCAAAGTTAGTAAAGGTGGGTTTGTCTATATTATGAGTGCCTATGTTATTTCCCCCCGCGTTGGTCCGGGCTCCTTTGCATAATAGACCATCTGCCTTCCTGCCAGGCAGCTCGTAGAAGGCGAGCATAGGCTTACCGTCACTAACACCGTGAGATCCCACTAGGTGGTAGAGTTTCACAGCGACTCGCCCGGTTTGGCCTTACCTATTCCTGCCACCATAACGTCCAATGCTTGCCGTTGACGTGTTCCGGTACGGAGGGCAGGGTAGCCGGTAAACTTACTATTGCTCGAGGCTTAACATTCCGGACTCAGGTTGGCAACGCAACATTATCACCTTTGGTGTCTGTAGGCGGCGTGAATTTCTTACCATCAGGAAATCCGTCTGCTTGTTTGCTTTCCATTATCATAATAAAACTTAAGTGAAAACTTTTAGCCAGTTTTCCGACTATTAAATCAAACACTACACCATGGCAGTGCCACTGATCTAATGGTGGCTTCACATGGTAATTTGTAATTTACGTATTTACTGTATTTAACAAATAACTCATAAGTGTGGAGAGTATATTTGTCATATTGGTTGCCATATTTGCCAAATATAACTAATAACAAATACGGTTTACCGACCATCTGTTGGTTTTTCTAGGCATATCAAAAGAGACAATACTATGTAAACATAGAAAATGTTGACCATCTTTGATTTGAAACTGCAAATTTAATGTATGTTTGTATACTTTTCATTGCCTATTTTCACTTTACGTTGAATATTTTGGTAAATGAAACATACGTCGAACAGCTACACTTATATAAATATTTAATAACCACGTGTAAAGCCACCATCAGGAAGGCGTCATAAAACTGTCACCTAGTTGAGATCTATACTAGTAGTTCTTCTTCTTTTTTCTTTAGGTTTTGGCAATCTCGTTAGTATTTTGCCATTAGTCAAGTAGAAATTTGCATTGAATTTTATATCAATTATAATTAGTCATCAGTCATAAGTCGTCAGTAAGTCATGTCAGGCTCTTGGGTAAAGCGGTGGCCTTTTCACACAAGCTCATGTAATGAGATTTGGCGGCAACGTGGAAATATACGATACACTAATTTCTTCATGATTATGATTATGATTATTATGATTATTGATGATGATTATTTCATTTGTGCACTTTCACTGAAGAAAATTGTACAAAATGCCACCAAAATTGACTAATTTCACTCAATATTGACACGAAATTCAATAATTATGAAAAAACTTCGACCATCTTTTCTCTCGATGGCGCCAAAACTTCTATACCAGTAGTTAAACATGACAAAAGTTTTTGCTGGTGAACATCAAAGTACTATTTTGCGACAGATAACAAATATTTATTTTGTGACATTTATCTTGTGACATAGGCATTATATACATAGGTATTTTGTGAAATAGGTATTTTGTGACAAGGGTAATTTGTAAATTACTTACATACTTTTTTAGGACTATGCTTGCTACTAAAGAACCTTTAATTGGTGTGTCCGATTTGCACTTGGCTACATTATTTAAGTGTAATTGTTGTTTGCATTATAATGGGTGCGAAAAGTATACGTAAAACAAAACCCATGTAAAAGAATCAACACTGCGAACATGCTGGCCCGTGTCGAACTCGACTTCATGAGGTCGCGAGACCGAGCTCGAATCCCAGGTCAGGCAAAAAAATATGTTTTTTCAATTTTCTAAAAAATGTAATGTTGCCCCGGATTAGATATGCACCCGCTCGGTGATAGACTTGTCCACCTATCACATGGTTGGATTTATTTAGCTTCTTTGGCTAGTCGTAGGAACTTTGGTTATACCCTTGCTCACTTCTTCGGGAAGCGGGGCTAAAGACACTTTACTTTCTTTCTTCTTTCTTTTGTCTATTCATTCAGGAGTTATGATGCCTCAGACATACAAACACACACACAAACACACAGAGAGACTAGTCAAACAAAGTATTGTGTTATTTTGTATAATAGACACACAAATTTGGCCGTAGGGGCTTAAAATGTCTTATTTATAAATCCTTTAAAATATAAACTTAATTAACAGTGAAAGAGAAAAAATGTTAAAATAACTCATTTCATTACGTATTTTAGTTTGCTTTTTCACTTTTTAGCCGACTTGAAGTTACTGTAAGTTTTTTTGTCATTATTACTTACGTGATTACGTTTTCGCCAATTAAAAAACAATTTTGTGGTTACTTAATTATAGGATAGATCAAGTTTCAAAATTTTCAAAATAAATGTTAAACCACTACAATAAAAGTTTTTGTATAGCTTTTCGACTAAGACCTTCTAAATAAAAATAAGTTTTATGAAATTAGCGGTTTTTTCCCCGTGTTGGTCCGGGCTCCTTTGCAGAATAGACCATCTGCCTTCCTGCCAGGCAGCTCGTAAAAGGCAAGCATAGGCTTACCGTCACTAACACCGTGACATCTGACTAAGTGGTAGAGTTTCGTAGCGACTCACCCGGATTGTTACCACCGCTTTACCTATTCATGCCGCCATAGCGTCACGACGTGTTCCGGTTTGGAGGGTAAGGTAGCCGGTAAACCTTCTTTTGCTCAAGGCCTAACATCCCGGCCTCCGGTTGGCAACGCACCATTGCCACCTTTGGTGTCTCTAGGCGGCGTGAATTTCTTACCATCAGGAAATCCGTCTGCTTGTTTGCCTTCCAATATCATAAAAGAAAAAAGAAATTCGTCAAGCCGTTTCTAAAATACGCAAACACTAATACGATGACACAATGATTATATACAAAACATTTAATATTTATATTGCAGGTTCAAGAATAGTAGAAACGTCGTCAATATAATTTATAATGTGGGATAATCTTTATGCGATTCGCTTGAACTTTCACTTTTAAAACAAAACAGACGCGAGAATAATTAAATGCGGAATAAGACTTATTCACATCAGCTGGGTAACCTTTTAATCTAATCACGAATCTCTGTATAATGAACTAAGCACGGAGCTACCCAGATTTCGGTTTCCGTAATATCCGCTGGTAACATTTCCATTACGTGACGTTTTATATTGTCATTTCGTATGTCATTCCGGAATTTTTATTTGCTTTTTTTATTGATATTGTTTAAACGGAATAAATGTAGATATCACCGTACACATAAAACCGTACTATTTTAAGCTTTAATGTAAGCGCAAAAATTTCGTATGTCATTCCGGAATTTTTATTTGCTTTATTTTATTGATATTGTTTAAACGGAATAAATGTAGATATCACCGTACACATAAAACGGTACTATTTTAAGCTTTAATGTAGGTAAGCGCCAAAATTTCGTATGTCATTCCGGAATTTTTATTTGCTTTTTTTATTGATATTGTTTAAAAAGGAATTAATGTAGCAACATATACATAAAATAATAGCATTTGTATTGTAGTTGAAGCGCAGAAAAACTACAAAAAACGTGTTTTAGTTTTATTACAAAATTGTTTTAGTGTGCACAAAATATGCATTAGCTATACTTAGTCTTAGTACTTAGTCTTAGTCTTTCCAGATAAAAATTATGCCATAAAATTACTCCATTGCGACGAGGAAGAAGGGTTAGGGTCAAGTCCATATCAGACTTTATTTAAAGCCCTAATTGGAGCAGTAGTGTTGGTCCGGCCTCCTTTGCAGAATAGACCATCTGCCTTCCTGCCAGGTAGCTTGTAAAGGGCGAGCATAGGCTTACCGTCACTACCACCGTGACATCCCACTAGGTGGTAGAGTTTCGCAGCGGGTCACCCGGATTGGTACCACCGCCTTACCTATTCCTGCCGCCATAACGTCATGACGTGTTCCGGTTTGGAGGGCAAGGTAGCCGGTAAACTTACTTTTGCTAGAGGCCTAACATCCCGGCCTCAGGTTGGCAACGCACCATTACCACCTTTGGTGTCTTTAGGCGGCGTGAATTTCTTACCATCAGGAAATCCGTCTGCTTGTCTGCCTTCCAATATCATAAGAAAAGTAGTGGAGAGTAGTGGGTGTGGTATTGGCTAATCGGATATGGGACGTGTGATCAATCGATCACCTTTTACGTGTGATTGATTTTTTCTATCCGTTCTGGCAGAAAAAATCAGTCAAAGATTACAATTTGTGGACGCGAACTGGTATCTATTTAAATATTTCTACTCGTATATATTAGAATCGTTGACTAGCACCCATAACACAAGCATTTAATTTACTTACTTTGTAGACTTCAGGCCCACGCCATAAAATAGATGGATCATATGAACCACCAGGTGACATATATAGGAAGATATAAGAGCATAATAAAATAATAAGCTGTCCAACTGAGCGCAGGTGAAAATTCAAAAGAGCTGTTAGAGTGAGTCCGTTTTGGTCAATTATTTTTGTGCGGCATTGTTATCATGATAGAACCATGACAAAAAATAAGAAAGCGCGTGCGTAGTGCCGTATAAAATGGTGTGCCACAAATCCGGTATTTTTTTTTTGATTTAACAATTTCCAGGGTAATTTTTTTCGTTTGATTCTGTACAGCATCTGTTTCAATACAGCTTCTAATCCAATGATAACAATGCCGTACAAAAATAAATTATCAAAATGGCATCACCCTACCTGCACTTTTGAATTCTCACCTGCACTCAGTTGGACAGCTTGCAGGTGACGGCATAGTGCTGAATCTTATTATTTTATGCTCTTGTATCCTATACACGTCACTTGGTGGTTCATATGACCCATCTATTTTTCGGTATGGGCCTGTAGTCTATTAGCGATTAGATTGAACTTGTGTAACTTGTCCAGGGATATTTATTATTTATTATTATTATTTATTATATAAGGATCATATACTGGTATGTCATACAGGAACGTTGCGTAGTTCTGGTTTCGCCTTGTAATATTGATTTCTCAGAGGTTTTGTAGTTGAAAATTATCAATAAATGGTGTTTTGTAATTTTTTGTTATTTAGAAAATTTTGCAAAATCGTGTTTTGGTTTCAGAGTTATTTAACATTAAGTACCAAGTCAAGAAAGTATAAGTATGACATATTTTTAACGAATATTTAAACCCAAAAGCATATTAACACATTTGTATAAACCTTCACACCAATTCCGTTGCGGAGTAGGCAGAGTATAGAGTACAAAATGTTACGACTCATAAAGACTTGCCTAGCTTCTTTACATTAATTACTCTTCTTACAAAAACATCAGTTTCGAAGAATCTTGACACCCTATGCCTATGTCGTCCCTGCTCCTAAACTATTTACATATACATAGAAATGTTTCAAGGGGATGGATTTGACAGTTAAGAGTTTGATACTTTTTTATTTTAACTTAAATGTTTCCCTTTCACTGTTATTTACTCCCGGTGGTATATTTAGTACTCCCAATTAACATTTTTTGCTGTTGTCACATGTTATTACATCAATGAGTATTAACTCGTTCAATAAGTGGAATTTAAAAGTTTTTACCACTTTCACTTTAACTTCGAGTAAAATTTATTGGAACGATAATATTTGGTCGCGATTTCTTTTAAAAGTAACATGTCTCTTGTATTGTAAAAGCTGAGTTGTACTTCTTTGACGCAGGCGTTTTGAGAGTTCATAATGAGGTTGTGACCAGTTCATTAAAATTGAGAACTTAGGGCAGATTAATAAGAAGAGAGGAAAGGCAACAGGAGTTATTTTACTAAGACTGAAGCTCAGCGTCCCTGAAATTATATATTTATGTGATACTAGTAGCCCGTCGCAGCTTTGCGGGTGGACAAACTTTTATGCTAAAATACATACAAACCTTCCTCTAAAATCACCCTCTCTATTAAAAAAACTGCATCAAAATCCGTTGCTTAGTTTTAAAGATATAAGCATTGACAGACAGACAGTGGAAAGCGACTTTATTTTATAATATGTAGTGAAGATACATACCATACACGACCTACATACAAACCTTGAAATATCATACATGTTTTAGGTGCGTCGTCTTCGTCGACGTGTTAGATAAACTGTGGAAGACTATCGGTTACCCTATCCTCCCTACCGGAACATAGATGTTACCATGAGCTCTTTAAACAGTATTATTTCAATAATACTAATTATCATCGGAATATGCCAACCTTATGAGGTATATTATAAAGTTGCTTATAAAAGCGAACAATTAGAAAGATGGAAATAATACTGCTATAAGCGTTTATGGTACCCAGGACCGTTATTGTGATGACAAGAATAGCTAAGGTGGTTGATCCCTACCTGGGAAAGTTATATCCCAAATACGTCTATAGATGCTTGTATAAATGTGTTAAAAAGTAGATAAAAACTTAATGGTTTTTGTTATATACTATAATTCAATGATACTAAAATCGATTTAAATCCAAGTCCTGAATGTGTAATAGCAGGAAAAGGCATTTAATGAAATGAATTGGGTTGAGGATAGGTCACTTGATGAAAAGTGTTTTGAATTATTTCTTATGTAATAGAGGACTTTAATGTAATAGAGGATACTCAATGCCTTTTTTGCCAACTTAGTGAAGTATTTACTTTGCTAAAAGTCATAAAAAAGTACGTCGTCCTCAAGATTGCCGTGTTTTTAACCAACTTAAAGAGAAAGAGAATGTTATATGTTTTACTCCTATAATTTTATATGTTAAACAATTTCTCATGTCTTCCTCATTTTTGAACATTTTTTGTTCGAAAGAACGCACTTTTGAAATGGATCCAGTGCCACTAAGGGCCAAAACACATAAGCGCGTTGCGGCACTGCGCTGTTAAAATCGTCGGTTTGCGTTGCGACGTCATAGGCGATGCTCTCTGATGGACCATGGTGAGAAACTTATTGCTTATACGTTATTAAAAAGATACTACTCTGACTCTGTTTAAAATAAATAAATAGTACCGCGCCGCTATAATCGACAGTGACGCTACTGCTCACTCTAGCGACGCGGCGCCGCGACGCGGTAATGTGTTTCGGCGCTAAGTCTGAATGTGATGACGGAATCTTAGAAAAAAACTCATTTATTTGTGTATATAAATAACATACTGATTAAAAAACGAAGTCAGTTTTTTGATTTTTTTCTGCACTAAAAGTATTATTATAGCTAGGCAATTCACCAACATGTATTTTTGTAAATAAATTCTATTTGTAAGGAATATCCTCAGTAGTGGACTAGAGAACTATTCAATACGTATCGAATAACCTTAAACACGCTTAAACACGATAGTTGTTTAGAAACTTTAGGAGTTCATCTGACCATCTTCTGCCTCTATCATCAAATCAGCTCATTATAACATTTCATGTTATTAAACTTAAGTGAGTATGCCATAATCCAGCAAAATTCGCTGATTAAAATCAAGTTTCAAAATTAGATCCGGATCATATCATATCCGGATAAACACCTCCATTGCAAGTTAAATAATAGCTTATAATAAAATGGATCATAAGTTATTTCGGAATTGTTTTTCTATCTGATTATTTTTGTGTTTTCTTATGGCAGAGGTCAGTAAACAATCAAAATAATCTTGTGATGTCCTATAAATATCATAGATGTTACAGGTGCGTCGCTTTTCTGTCGCCGGGATGATATGACTATTGTGCTAGTTTTACAGCTACCCTACTCTCCGGGTATTATTCATGATGATCTATATCTACCCGATAGAGTTGCAGATGTTCTATTCTACTCAGATGACATGGATAAACACAGAGATAGGTCTAATTGAATGTTAGATGTACAAATAAATATTTTTAAGATATTGATATGCAAATAAGCAGACGGATTTCCTGATGAAAAGAAAGTGGTAATGGTGCGTTGCCACCCTGAACCCGGGATGTTAGGCCTCTAGCAATCAGAACCGGAACACGTCAATGGCAAACGCTGACGTGATGGCGGTAGGAGTGGTAAGGCGTTGGTAGCAATACGGGCGAATCGCTGCGAAACTAGTCTGATGTCACGGTGTTAGTGATGGTAAGCCTATGTTCGCCTATTACGAGCTGCATGGTCGGAAGGATGGTCTAATCTGACAAGGAGCCCGGATCAACACAGAATAAAACACGAGGAGGATATACCTACGTATAGGTATACCTATATATAACTTGTATCCTTATATATATAACTTGTCCTTAATCAAAAACTTATTTTCAAAATTCCTGTCTATCTTGTTCGACAATTGGTAATTTAATCAAAGTAATTACACAAAACAATAAGATTCTAAGAAAATTGAATATCCCACGTGGCCAAGGCAAAAGTAATCTTCCTCACAGGAAGCTGTTATTTTGTATTGTTTTATAAAGTTTGTGCCAGTCACACCATACTATAAGTAGTTTTGATTTCCTACTGTCATAAAACTTATAAGTACCTTCTTACTGACATAAGATTGCACTTGGTGATTGTGTTATTTGTGAAGGTCCAGGATAAGTATTTACATACATACATACATACATATCTTCACGCCAAGTCCCTTACGGGGTAGGCAGAGAGTATCGAGTGCCAGACCTCACGATCCTGACAAACCTGTCTTGCTTCCTTCACATTCATAACCCTTTTCATACAAACACGCTGGTTTCAGAGACTCTTGACACCACCCTCGGATAATATCCGATTGATCTGATCGTGAAATGTTAGCCTTGGTCTCCCTGGGTACCTACATCCGGATGGATGTAGGTACCCGGTAGGAATGTGGATACATTCGCATTGTATATCTGCTTTGTCAATCTTTCATCTGTCATTCTTTCCACATGACCGAACCAGCGGAACAACACTTTCTTTCAATCCCACTCTTTCTCGGATCTCACTGTTACGAATGCGGTCAGCGAGCGTTACACCACAGATTTTCCGTAGTGCTCTAATTTCGACCGCATTTATCCTACTTTCATGCTCTTTCTGACATACCCAACTCTCGCTTCTATACAGTAACGTTGGAATAAGCACAGAATTATGCAAGGCGAGTCTAGCTTTTTGATTCAAAACCTCGCTTTGGAATAGCTTACCCAACGCTCCATTCACTCTATTCCCTGCACTCACTCTCCGCTCTACATCCGCGGTGAACCTTCCATCCCTGCTAAAAGCACAACCAAGATATACAATTTCATTCACTTGTTCCAGCACTACATCATCAACCAAAACTCTTACATCCGTTCTGGCTACATTTCTTTTAAACACCATTATTTTGGTTTTCATCGCATTCAAATGTAAGCCCCTTTCTCTACAATCTCCTTCCATAACTGTGACCAGTGTTTGCAGCTCAGATGGTGTAGATCCCAAAAGTACAGCATCATCTGCATAAAGCAGGCAGTTCACCACTTGGTCACCCGTACGCATTCCCACATTCAATGATCTTAACCTTTGAAGACATTTGTCCAAATATAA
>NJDC01000360.1:1638891-1651282 GCA_002245475.1 Calephelis virginiensis
GCGCTGGCGTGATCGCTCTGTGGTACACCAGACCAAAGAGCCAACCTGCCACCGGGGAGATCAAAAATATCACTACCTTTTCGCTTAGTCTCCGTTACACACAGTAAATCTAGGCATCTCTCATTCATTACATCAATCAATTCGTTCATCTTCGCTACCATTCCCCCTCTCACATTCCACGTGCCTATTTGACGCTCTCCACTCCTCGTTTCGCCTGCACGGGCCTGGCATGATGGGTGGCGGCCCCCATCGCCGCATCTGCCTCTTTTCGTACCGACGAGGGTGGATCGGTACGCGTCGCCTCCAGGAAACGCCCTAACCCGCTCTGCGGTACTTTTTCGGGCCAGAATTGCAGTCCAATGGACTGGCAGGGATCGCGACGTGCACGCTTCTGGCCAATGACCCATAAGTATTTGTACTACGAAAATAAAGTAAAAATAACTAAGTTAATAAAAACCTACTTATTATTAAATAATATTAATTATATGTATACTACCTTTTATTTAAATGTGCCATTTACTAATAGGTTTGAACCAAGCCAATTTAATACTTACCTAACAAAACTTCATTACCCTTTTCATACAAACCGGCGTGTTTGTATGAAAAGGGTAATGAATGTGAAGGAAGCCAGACAGGTTTGTCAGGATCGTGATGTCTGGCACTCGATACTCTTTGCCTACCCGGTAAGGGTGTTAGCGTAAAGATATGTATGTAGGATAAAAGGAAAACTGTGAAGAAACTAGGAAAAACAATTAATTATTTTTTCCCATATAAACAGAGTGGGTGGAACTAAGTTCGCCGGGACAGCTAGTTACCAATGTGTATATTTTATTTTGACGAACAAAAAAAATACATATGGCAAGTTTGCGTGATTAGCGAAGTACCTATCTTATACCTACCTAACAATTTGGTCAGCGTCCTCGCTGTGAACTTGCTAGCTATATGATATATTGGATTGAAGATATATCGAATTTCCCAAAAGTCACAGTATGAAATCCGGCGACAACATACAGCGATTTACTTTTCTTCCATTTTACGAATTTCCGGTCAGGTCGTGTGTCTTGACGTGTGTTTGAAATATTTTAACCAAAAAGTGCACAACGCTGTTTAAACTGGAAGTTAATGACTTCAACAGCTGAAAATAAAAATAAGTCGTTTGTGTATTAGAGAATTTTTTAGAAGATCCTTGTATTAACTAGACACCTTAGATCATTTTAGGGTTGTTGAGTCGGCAAAATGAGTATTATATTATATGTACATACTTATTAAACAGAGTCTCTTTCCGCTATCCCTATGTACACTTAAATCTTTAAAAATACCCAAAGGATTTTCATAGATAGTTACTTTATTATTTCAAAAGAAAAGTTTATATGTATTAAGTTACTAATAACTAGAGGTTTGTCGCCTTGTGGTCTAGCGGTCCGGCGTCGGACTTGACTTTTAGAGGTCCCAGGTTCGATCCCTGGGTCCGACAACAGAAAAAATAGTAAACGTATATTTTTAATTTTCTAAAAAAGTCACGTTAAAAGGATTGAATATGACCCTGGTTGGCGATAGGCTTGCCACCTATAATTGTATGACTTTTGAATTTTTCCAATTTTCCAATAAAAAAAAGGTTGATCGGGATTGAAAGTCGAATGCTCGGTTGGCGATAGGCTTGCCACCTATCACGTTGTGGGACTTAGTGTCTTAGGCTAGTCGTGGGTGACCTGGTTGTGCCTCTGCCTACTTGGGGATATGAGCGTGAAAATGCTTTTGTATTAGAAGTTTGTCCACGTGTTGAAATCTGGGAAGGGTTGAAAATTCTATATAAAATCATCGAATAGGTCGAGGGGTTGGAGTTGGATAGGAAAAAATCGACACCAATATTTTATTACAACATCGTAATTAGTTAAATCGTTTTCCAAAGGCAGATAATGATTCCATAAATTTCCCATAAAATTTTATCAACATCTAATAAGTTCTTTCTTTCTTTAGGTTTTGGCCTATACGTTAGTATTTTGCCATTAGTCAAGTAGAAATTCGCATCAAATTTTATATCACTTTTGATCAATTATAATTAGTCATTAGTCATAAGTCGTCTGTAAGTCATGTCAGGCTCTTGGGTAAAGCGGTGGCCTCATTACTCGAGCTCATGTAATGAGATTTGGCGGCAACGACGAAATACACGATACGCTAATTTCTTCATGATTATTTAATTTGTGCACTTTCACTAAACAAAATTGTACAAAATGCCACCAAAATTTACTAATTTCATTCAATATAAACACGAAATTCAATAATTATGACCATCAAAAAACTTCGACCATCTTTTCTCTTGATGGCGCCAAAACTCATCTTACATAGTTAGATCCGAGTAGTAGGTCCAACCACTATTTTTAACCGATATTAAAAAAGGAGGATGTCAATTCGTTTGCATGTTCTTTGCATATTTTTTTGCATATTTGCTACGCGATTACCTCCGTCAATAGCCAACCAATTTTAATGGTTTTTTATAAAGATAGGTCATGAAGGTGATCCCATAATAATTTTATCATGAACCTTCTCCATTTTTTTACTCATATTGGCCACCTCATTATCGTTACGATTTATCCATCTAGCTAAACTAAAAGTATACAATTATTTTTATAAAAGTTTAAATAAAAAAAAGTGCGTGTGTACTTATGTACACGCATTAGAAGTTATACTTCTTCGGCGCAATAAGATAAAAATCTTTTTAAAAACTAAAATGTTATCTATAGCTAACTTCATAGCTAACTTTATCATGTCGGTTTTCCGTGACGGTGTGCGCGGGCATCGTAAAAATTTACCATCATCATTTTTTCCTAATGCGCCAAAAGAAGTATAACTTCAAAAAGGCATGGAGTTATTAAAATATTTTAAAATAAGTTCATTGTTCCCAATGTTTGTTAAAAGTATTTATGTTTATTGGAAATGTTTTTATAAGTCAAAAAAACATTGTAGGATCATGGTGAAATTAATACGGACCTACCTCAAAGTTACGATCTATCTTTCCTAAAAATATTTGCCAAAATAGGTACCGTATTGGTAGAGTAATATCGTTACAGACTTAAATAAAAAAAAGCGGGTTCCACGGCAGAAGTAAAACTTGAATATTAACGTTGTACATTTTTGATATTTTGGAATGGTTAGGGCATAATTTTGCACGAATTGCTTTAATTATCAGTATGAAAGTACTATCAATTATGCATAAATATTGTTTTCATATCAATAACCTGGGTTTGGCTTGCTATCTGTGAGAATATAATGGTAGGTATATTGCGGCGTATTATCCATTGCGCATCCTATACTCTTCGAAAATATCTAAGCAATACAAGAACACCCCTGAATCTACGTTTTATTTTAGATCTCGCGCCGTCTTATTCGCGCATGCGCAGTGCGCCGTCTTGTGATCTGACACGCGTTTAGAAGTTTTTTACCCATTCCAAAAAAAGTGCGCAATGCCACTAAAGAAGTTTTCACTTCAAAAATGCACTCGATTTTATATAACCTTCAGTTTAAGTGGGGTGAAAAAGTTTATATTATTTAGTAGGTACTACGGAGCCCTTGGAAAAAGGATCGATTCACACTTTTTCGTTTTATATTAAGTAAGCCTACAATCGCGTAATACTTGAATAATATAAACATAATTCACAAGCTAGAACGGAAAAACACACATTCTTCGTATTTTAACAAATAACTACGATTAATTATATCGTCATATGGAAGAGTTTTTACGTAATGTTGAAATGATTTTGTAATTTGTTGTGTCCTTCTCTCCTATCAGAGAGTAGGATATTGAACACGATAGTAACGATCACTGATGGCAGGATTAAGTGGAGGTACAAAATTAGGTAAGTTGCATAGCTTTTAACTTTTAGGGCATTGCTTACAACTTCTACAGGGAGGGTAGAGATGATGATTGGTAGATCCCAACTTATTACTTATTACTTATTCCTACAACCTCCTTACTTATTCCTACAACAATAATGGAAATGTCATGTTCCAGTCCGCAAGGTATGGCAGACTTGCAAGAAGGGCTTATCAATTCAGTCGCAGGAAAGTGACGCACATTTGTAACAGGGTCACCGTGACCTAAGGACACATTGGTATCTTACCATGGAAAGCCGTGTGTTTGTTCGATGTATTTTGCCGTAAATAAGAGTCTATATATTAATAAGTGATGCCAAAACTTTGGACCTTTTTACGAAAATTGCGCGGACGCAGGTGCACAAAACTTGGCACACTTACAGTTTATGTGTAGAAGTGCAGAACGCTAATATTTTTCAATAATAATGCTTACAAAGTACATTAAATCAATAAATAAATCATTACCCACACTACCACGCATTTGACACACATAAACAAATATATTGATGACAGCGATAAAAGATCCCAGATGGCGCACCATACAGTTTGGAAACAAAGTAGTTGGTCTTGAGAAATGTAGATGGCGTTCTTATCAACAAGATATTAAAATTGATGATGGTCGAGTTTCGACCAAAGGCGACCTCTAGTACTAGTAAATTAATAAACTTGTAGACTAGTCATCATCATCGGCCTATCTGACCCAAAAGACCATAAACTATGATATCACGAGTTTACTAGGGTTGTGGAAATGCATATCGCGCACACAATGGCTGACTGGAGGTATATATGTGTACATGTTTATATCTAGGTGTTTGAGTATCACATATACTTAAACACATACATACAAACATGTACACTATATGTGTGTGTGTGTGATGAACATATCTTACCACAAGAAATGACACATGTTTAATTAAACGCTGCCTAAAATTTATAGCTAAAGAGTGATAAGCTACACCTGGATGAAGTGGCTGCATGCTATTGGCTTAGAATCCAATTTTAGTCAGTGTTTAATAAAACATGTGTTCAACGAGTGTTTAATTTTTTCTAGTTAATTGGTTTATCTGCATTTGTTTATCGTCATCATTAACTAAAAAATATGACAACTAAATTTAAAAACTTCATATAATTTGTCCAAACGAGCAAAAGTACAGTTGTCTCGTGTGTTTACCTGATGTTTTAACTTTCGGTCTTTACGTCTACCTTAACAAGCAAATTTTTTAAACGTGTCAAACTATTCAAAGCATTTTACAAGTTTTGTTATGTAAATTTAAATATGAAATGTGTTTTCAAATGTTTCCTATAATTTGCTAAATTGCGCCGAGCAAACACAATGCAAAACAATTTGGTGTTGGACCATAGTCATTTTAACTTGCAAAAGTAATTAGCCGAAAACCTCCGACAATAGAAATGAAGTAACAACAAACAACATCTATGTTACGCAACCTTTTGTTTTTAGAGTGAAACGAATATGTGTATACATTTTTTGTATATGTGATTTCAAAGTATCTTTATATCCCTTACCCTCAAACGGGTAGAGGTATATCCAGAGCATCTACGATTAACCAAATGATAACCCCAAAAATGATACGTCTATAACCAATCCCCACTGGAAGCTAGGAGAGTCCATTTGTAAAGAAGTAGTAGAGGTTTGTTAGAATAATGCAAAAAATAAGTATTTTATTTCTACCTCTAATGTGAGAGTTCAGCTAACATTCACAAGACGGGTAAGAAATTACCGTGGCCTATAGACACAATAGATGTTACAGGTGCGTCGCTGTCCTATGGAAGGTCAATTGTGCAAGTTTGCGGGCTACCTCTAGGCCGGAAAATAGCAGCCATTATGGCGGCAGGAATAGGTAAGGCGGTGGATCTCTACCCAGGCAGGATGCTGCACAGCTCACTGCCCGTAGTGGTGTTGTTGATGATGACCTATGTTCAAACTAGTGCTCACCTCTTACGAGTTGTCAGGAGGAAAGGCAGATTGTCTTTTCTATTTATCAGGCCCGGATCAACACGAAGGAGTTTCTATATTCTTCTTCAATCCCAGGCAATGCTATTTTTAAAGGAATTAAAAAATATTTTTTTGAGTGTCCCGACATAAAAATCATAACCGAAACCTCAAAAATCATAACCGAAACCTAATATAAGGGACCACTAGACCAGAGACCTGATTCAAAACTTTTTTTAAAATATTTTTTGAATTGTAGTCGAGTTGTGGTTGAATTCTAATTGTTGGTCCGGGCTCCTTCGCAGAATAGACCATCTGCCTTCCTCCCTGGCAGCTCGTAACAGGCGAGCATAGGCTTACATTCATTAACACCGTGACATCTGACTAGGTGGTAGAGTTTCGCAGCGACTTACCCGAATTGGTACCACCGCCTTACCAATTCCTGCCGCCATAACGTTATGACGCGTTCCGGTTTGGAGGGTAAAGTAGCCGGTAAACTTAATTTTGCTAGAAGCCTAACATCCCGGCTTCAAGTTCAACGCACCATTACCACCTTTGGTGTCTCTAGGCAACGTAAATGTCTTACCATCAGGAAATCCGTCTACTTATTTGCCTTCCAATATTATTAAAAAAAAATTGAGATGGTAATGCTTTAGTATTAACATTACAAATTTGAACTGCCTATTCTGTTATATACATTCGACGATCAATGATAATTTCCTGCAAACAAATGGATAATAAACGAAATTTCACACAAACAAACATACATCTTTACGACAAGAATCGTATGTCAAATGTCAAACCTGCCTACCTTCCTCCACACTCATTACCCTTTCCAGTATCGAAGACTGTTGACAACACTAGGTCTCCCTGGGTACAACATCCATCCTTATTTTATCCTTATAACGGAACCAACGGAGCAAGCCTGTTTTTACAACGTGTTCTTATAAAACCCACTTTCTCTCTGATCTAGCTGTTGCTTATTTATAAAACACTAAAATATAACTCTCTGAGATGCATAACTCATTTATCACAGAAATGTCAATCACAGAATTGAACCAGACACCAGTCAATTAACGTGGTTAAGTGTTTACGTAAACCACTCGACTAACGAAGCGGTTAAATTCTTTTGGTTTAATAACTTGAGGTTTTTAATTATGCGACCTTTAAGCGAAATCCGGATTACGGAAAGTTCAGTGAAAGGCTGATTATCTGAAATAAAATTATTTAAACGATAAAACAGCGTGAAATTGATTTCAATTTCAATGTCAAAATCATGTCTTAGTAAAAAAAAAGGTAAGTATTTACCGCCTTACCTATTCCAGCCGCCATAACGTCAGTGCTTGCCGTTGACGTGTTCCGATTAAGAGGATAAAGTAACCGGTAAACTTACTTTTGCACGAGGCCTGACATCCCGGCCTCAGGATGGCAACGCACAATTACTACCTTTGGTGTCTCTAGGCGGCGTGAATTTCTTACCATCAGGAAATCCGTCTGCTTGTTTGCCTTCCCATATTTAAAAATAAAATCTCCACAACCAGGGTACAACGTTAAAGTCCCACAATGTGATAGGAGGTAATCCCATCGCCAACCGGGCATATATCCAATCCCGTGCAACATTTTTTTTACAAGCTGCCTGGCAGGATGGCAGATGATCTATTCTGCAAGCCCGGACCAACACGCTAGTTGTGGTAACAAAAGATTTTCCCGTCGTAAGTCCCGCAGTATTCTAAATATTGACCCGAAATATATATATATATATCTCATGACAAGTCACAAAAATTGAATCTAACCCCAAAGTAAGCAAATTATATGCTTGTGTTATGGGCGTTAGTCAACGATTCTAATACATAGAAATACTTAAATAGATACCAGAATAAATTTAATAAACACCCAGACCCGAAAATGCAGACATCTAAATGTTTATCACACAAATGCCTGCCGATTTCCACTCGTTAAAAAAAAAAAAGGCGTGTACGCTAGCCACTCGATCAACGAGGCGGAAATATAATCTATTAATACACAAAACTTGGAAAAATCGTTTTGTAGTTTTTGTGTGAAAAGCGAACAGTTTTAAGTCGTATTTTATCGTATCTGTATCTATAAGTAGCAATTATTGTTTTTAAAAATGTTTATGTACAGATTTAGTTTTATTACTGTTTTATTATATGTATAGATAATAACAAATTATGAATTGCCCGATCTGGTCGATTTCGGGGTCCCCTATTCTCATAGCTAATACTAGACCACTGTATTCAAACGATAAGTGAGGATTTTATATTAAAATACCTATATGGAGCATAGGCTTACCGTCACTAACACCTTGACATCTGACTAGGTGGTAGAGTTTCGCAGCGATTTATCCGGAGTGGTACCACCGCCTTACATATTCCTGCCGCTATAACATCATTACATGTTCCCGTTCAGAGGGTAAGGTAGCCGGTAAACTTACGTTTGCTCGAGGTCTAACATCCCGACCTCAAGTTGTCAACGCACCATTACCACCTTTGGTGTCTCTAGGCGGCGAGAATTTTTTACCATTATGAAATCCGTCTGCTTGTTTGCCTTCCAATATCTTAAAAAAGTGTGTCTATAGACTGCGAAGGTATCTTAACATCAGAAGACCGGTATGTTTCCTCACTACGTTATCCCACAAAATTTCAACTTTTATTTGAGGCTAGGATATTCGAGTGCTGTTGACAGTACGCGCTACGTCAACCACTGCGTGACGATTTTGTTACAGAAGAATAATAATACAAAAGTATTTTAAAAAGCAGCTATTGCATTTTTTGACAAGTTATTTTTGTGCATTTTTTGTAATTTTGAGTTTGATAAATTAAAAACAAAAACCCGAAAAGGTATTAAGGTTTCGGAAGTCACAGTTTTCAATTTTTTTATATAATTGAGTTAACTTATAATCGTGTTTTGAATCGCTAACTAATTAGATTGTTTTTCAAACTACATTATATATTTTTATCAGAACAAAACAAAACGAATTTGATAGTTTAATAAAACAAAAGTAAGCATTACTCGTGTTGGTCCGGGTCTGCTAAGTACAATAGACTAGCCTCTCTACCAAGCAGTTTGTTAGAGGCGGGCATTGGTTAAAATATTGGTCAGTACCGACAGACCACTGGTGATAGAGTGATATGTAGCAACTTGTAACCCGGGTAGGTAACCGCAGTACCTATTCTTGCCGTCATTATAACTCTGTTCAGTCCTAAGGGTATTGTAGCCGGTAGACTACTAGTAGTCGTAATAGCTGCACGTTAGGCCTAACACCCTGGCCACAGGACAGAGACGCACCTGCAACATCTATGGTGTCTATAAGCCATGGTAATCTCTTATCAGAATAATAAGTGTGTTTGTTCGCCGACCATTCACATTTAAAAATTAACTAAAAAGTAAAGTATCGTCAAGCCCACATTTCCGAAGAGGTAGGCAGAGGCATAGCCTGGGCACTCACGACTAGATGAAGACACTAAGTTCCACAATGTGATAGGTGACAAGCCAGCCGGGCCCATTTCCAATCCAATTATAGTTAGAAACATTAAAAGAAATCGCATTTTCTAGTTTATTAGTTACTCAACCCGGGGATCGAACCCGGGACTTCAAGAAGTCAAGTCCGACCGCTAGAACACAGAGGCGACATAAAAAATATTTTCAAATATCCTGGCCATAACTTAAGTTGGTATTTAAAACGTCAAAGTTGTGAAGTTCCAACATCAGACAGCATTATCCATGATGTAACGATTTACAGTAATGTAAGGCGTGCTTCCATGAAGTATGGACGACATCGGGCCTGCGTTACGCAATTGTAATCTGGCACGAACTGGCACTTGTCGTACCTAATTACGTTTCAATATTGCAAATATCATTTTTCTATTTTTAATCAAGATGAAAAAAGAGGAGGTTCTCAATTCGGCCGGTATTTTTTTATATATATGTACACCAACTTCGCCGAGGTTTCTGAATCTATTTACGTAACTATTTTTTTGTTTGAATCGGAATAGTTTCGAATTTGTCCCATAAAAATTTGATTTAGGTAGTTTTTTTATTTTATGAGTATTTTTTATCTACTTTCACTTATCCCGATGTCTATTTTTACCGAATTAAATCAAATCTCGGAAGTAAATTTGATCAACTTAGGTGACTAAAAGATTACAAATACATCGGCATTTAGAAAAATTATATAAAGTAAAAACATATTTAGTAAGGTAGTATTATATATTATAGCCTCATACCATGCTATAAAGACATTTCAGAAATAAACTAAAAAGTATTAAATAAAAATAACTACGTTAAAAAACCGCCTTCAAAACTAAAAAGTTAAAAAATAAAGATTTGATTTTAATTATATACTACCCATTATTTGTATGTGCTATGGGTACGACACCCGCGTCGGCAATAAGAAAATGTGTTTATTCGATTTTCTGTTAAAAATAACGTTTGCTGGGATTGGACATGTGCACAGCTATCGATAAGATTGCCTATCAAATTATGGGAATTAGTATCTTTAGCCATTCGTGGGTGCCCTGGTTTTGCATCTGCCTCTTCAGGGATATGGTCATGAGGAAACCGGTTTTTTGACCGCCTCTTTCTTAATTGGGTAGCCTACTTGCACACATGGCCAATGATACCCGCAATAAGATATCGTCGCTCCAGTAACTTCTACGGTTTGCGGCTGTTACCTCATCAGAAGACTGATTGTTCGCAATTTTATAACATAAAAATGTCACGATCTCTTCTAGATTAAACCTCACACAATAACTATCTTCTATTCACGGAATATTCACATAATTTCTCTCCAACGATGCCATGATATGGCATCAAGTTGTACTATCAACGACAAAAGTGTTAGTTTAAAAGTAAATATTAGTTGGTACTTCGAACTCACCTATAGGTGAAATGAAATTAAGTGAAAATGAAATGCAATTAAATGAAAATAAAATGCAATTAAACAGTTGTTATAAGTTGTTGATATAAAATTATTTAAGCATTTCAACATTTTACACATTGTGGTGTTCAAATATTTTAATATTTATAATAAGATATTTTTGAAGCATTAACTGAAGTTGTCGCGTTCATGTCTAGATGGTAGGAGAAAAGGATTTGCTTGAAAACGTAAGTTTTTAACAAAATAAAATACACGTTAACCTAAAAAAAAGAAGAATCCACGAACAGTCCGCGCCAGAGCGATTTTGACGCCAAACCGCTCACACGTTTGGCGGAAAATGGCGTCAAATCTGAAAAACGACGACGAGAGTTTAAGTTTTAGCCCTGATGATGCTGTATAAGCGAAACCGGTAGGCTACTAATTACAAAGTACCTAATAAATTATAAGTGATAAGTAAAACAGTACAAGTGTTTCTTTCTTTAAAAATATGGACGATATCTTTCTATCTATGTATTAAAATCATAAACATGTATATGTTTTAGGATCCCTGATAACTAAGCTACGTAATCATTTCGATACCTTTCGAACGTAATGACAATTGTCCATTTAAAATTTTACTACAAAATAATTAATTTCTTTCCGTTTTCAACATTAAGATTCTTATTTTATGTAGGCAAAAAATGACTTACTATGAAAAATTGCAAAAATTGCAACGTTTTTATTCTGTACTATTTCGTTCCAAGTAATTTTTTAACGTTTTAAAAACAAAAAATCGTAATGTGGACATCAATTAAAAACCTCATTCATTTTTTTTAAATAGCTGTATTCATCGTAATTTTAGAAACGACCATGTAAACTATTTTGAAAATACTAGAAGTATCTTTTCAAATTGACTGTACATATATGTGATGTACATGGTGGTACCCCGAGCTTGGTTACGTCATCTCTGACCTCTCTCTCACGAGGTTTGTTTCCGTGTCGACATTAACACTACTGATTATTATTATAACACACACTGTCTTCATTATTATATTCTTTATATTATATATTTATATAGATAAAAAATAAGGAAATAGGCACAAACATATATATTTTAATCGCCTCGTTGGTCGAGAGGCTAGCGTACGCGCATAACTATAGAGAGGCTCGAGTTCGATTCCCGACGGGGGCAGGCATTTGTGTGATGAACATTTAGATGTCTGCATTTCCGTGTTTGGATGGTCATTAAATTTATTATAGTATCTATTCATTTAGAATTAAGAATTTCTATGTATTTGTATTGTTGACTAACACCCATAACACAAGCATATAATTTGCTTACTTTGGGGTCTAATTCAATTTGTCTAACTTGTCCAGGGATATTGATTAATTTTTATTTATTTTAATATCTATCTAACAAGTGTAGAACTGTAGAACTGTGAATTTTGTTAATTGATGAATTAAAAACTATATGCCGGCAGCTAAGAATTAATTTAAGTAATTGAACTATGGCGTTTAGCCAACATCAACATCGAGTCCTTAGACCACAGAAGTGGTTTGCCAAACTTATGATCTCTGCAAGGAATATACGAGGGGCCTTCAATAATTACTTAGCCTCATCGCCCCATGGCGTTGTTGTTACGAAAGAGTTTTACTATCGTGCAGTAAATACTTTTTGAAGTCTATCAAGTAGT